>AWOL01S0060237.1:0-10409 GCA_000715115.1 Nicotiana otophora
GGGTAGGGGTAAGGTCTGCGTACACACTACCCTCTCCAGACCCCATTAGTGGAATTTTACTGGACTGTTATTATTGTTGTCTTTATCTTTACTTAATATACCACTTGTATATTATGGAATTTTTCAAAGACCTATAAAGCGTAAAAAAAAAAAAACAAGGGCGCAACAAAAATTTTACCTAAAATTAATTGTATATTTTCATTATTTCCAATTTAATTCATTTTTTAAAAGAAAAAAAGAACAAAGTACATCCAATATTCGGTCAAAGTTGTACTAAGAGCTTATTTGGCCAAGCTTTTAAGAAGTCAAAATACAAAAAAATAAAATAAAATAAAAAATTTGAGGTGTTTGGCCAAGATGAAAAAGTAGTTTTGAGCTCGGAGAAAAAACTTTTCTGCTTTTGGGTAAAAATTACAAATTCTAGCTTCTTCCAAAAGTAGAAGTAGAAGTAGAAAATTAATTTGTTCTAGAGAGAAATAACCTTATAATAAATTTATATTTTCTAAATTATTTCTCATTAACTAAATATTTTTTTTCCTTCCTTTTCCTTTTTATTTCTACCATACCTTTCTTCTCTTTTTATTTAAATCATATTTTTATTCTATTTTTCCTCCTAAGAGTATATTTTTAATTTATATTAAATAATATATTTTGGTGCACCGGGTTGCCCTTTTTTTTTTATTAAATAATGTATTTTGATATATTTAAATTATCATATAAACAATAAGTAATACTAAATACTCAATATTATTGCTTTGGAATAACTATATTTTATATTGATTAAAAATTTTAATTTATATTTTTACTTTATTTTTTATATTTTAATTAGTTATTTTATAATAAATATTTTTATAATAAATTTATTTTTTCCTTTTTAAATAATGTTAATTAAAAAATGAATCTTTACTGTTTTTTTGGTAATTTTATACTTTTTAAAAAAATTGGTTAAATATAATGAACTTGCAAAAAGCATTGTACAATTTGGATGAGTTTATTTTAAGTGACTTTTAAGCATAAGCCATAAGTTAGAAATTCTAACTTTTAGTCATTTTAGCTTAAAAATAAGTGTTTAAAAGTACTTTTTTATTTTATTCAAATACTGTAAAATAATTTTAAATTTATTTTTATTTAAAAGCATTTAAAATAAGACAATCCAAACCGAAACTATTAATTAAAACAAAAACCCTTTTGAACAAAATGAATTTCAAATTACAGCTTGGCCAAGCCAGGTTTTAACGACTGTTTACACTCTTCATCTTCCATCAACAACCACAGCTAAAGTTTCAGAGAAAAAACTCAACAGCAGCAATGAAATCCGCAGCAATTTTCAGAAGTTTCTCGAATCTTCCATCAGGCCAAACTCCAAACTCAGCTCATCGGCGCGTAGCCGAGCGACTCCTTTTACTGCCGAAGCCAAGCGCTTCACTCCCGAAAAAAGTAGGTAGCAGTAGCAATAGTAAAGCCAGGAGTAAAACATCTGCTTGCGACACAATCTCCGCTAGCTATGGAGATAAGGAATCGGATTCTGTTAGTTCTAATGAGTATACTTCTCCGTCGAAGGCACTCCGGAAACTTCTAGAATCGCCGGGAATTCATCAAGGTCCTGCTTGTTTTGATGCTCTCAGTGCTAAGCTTGTTGAGCGCGCCGGCTTTGATTTCTGCTTTACAACTGGTATGTCTTTTGTTTTGTTTTTTAAATATGCCTTACTATGTTTAAATCATTTTTGTTTTTACTTATTTGGTTGTCTCGATTTAATTTCTCCTTTGAGGAGTATCAATTAATGGAATATACTCCAGTCTCAAACTATAAACTTCTCTGTTTAAATTCAGAGAATTCATGGTAATGTGACTATTTTTAAGCTAGCTGTTGCCGTATTGCTATGGTTCAACTTTATTTGGGCTTGGGACTGGCTATACTTGTGGAGCTCTCACCAGGGGAGTTCTCAATGAAAACAGTTGATCAATATGTAAAAGAATGAGCATCATTGATTGTTGAGGGAGTTCTTCAATTAAGGTTTTCTGATTATTTTGACATGTTTGTTTATTGGAAATGATGTTGAGAGTTTCATTTGCTTGGAAAATACTCTAGAATAGTGTGATCAGCTAAATTTTGAGTGCTGGGTATATTAAGGTGTAAAAGACAATTTGGATTTTCACCATCTCTGAACTTGACAAAAGCAGGATGAAGGTGCAGGTTTGTTTTGTGTGAACCTGAAGATTACAAAGGAGGAGACGTCATGTTGTGTCAGATGGGACACTTGACCTCGTTTGCGTGGAAATCGTAAAAGTAATGGATTTGATGTTATCAGCCTATTGTATGTGCTGAAAATGTTGATGTTAAAATGACTCTCTTGTTCAGACCACTATGAAAATAGTAATATGGAGCCTTGACTAAGGGAAAGACTCAGGAGTTGGGGAAGAAGCTGTTGGCTATGGGGGCCTGGAGGAGTAGTGGGAACGCGAGTAGTATGTGGACAACGACAGCGAACTGCATTAGGGAAGCTACTAGGGAGGTGTTAGGTTCTCGAAGGGTTACTCGGGTGGCCACAAAGGGGACTGGTGGTGGAATTGGGAGGTCCAAGGAAAAGTGAAAGCTAAGAAAGCGGCGTATTTGAAGCTAGCGGGGAGCACATTCGAGGAAGAGCAGAGGTCGTACAGGGAGTGTTATAAGAAGGCAAGGAGAGAGGCGAAGCTTGCGGTTACGGCGGTTAAGACTGCAGCTTTTGAAAGATTGTATGAGGATCTTGGGGGCAAAGGAGGGGATAGGAAGTTGTACAAGTTAGCCAAGATTAGGGAGAGAAAGGCTCGGGACCTGGATTGAGTGAGGTGCATCAAAGACGAAGATGGTAAGGTATTGGTGGAAGAGGCGTGTATCAGGCGTAGATGGCAGGAGTACTTCCATAGACTCTTAAACGAGGAAGGGGGATAGGAACATCATGCTGGGCGAGTTGGAGAACTCAGAGAGTCAGATAGATTTTGGGTTTTGTAGGCGTATTAAGTGTGAGGAGGTTGATGTGGCAATACGGAAGATGGGCAAGGGTAAGGCGACTGGGCCTGACTAGATCCTGGTGGAATTTTGGTAAGTAGCGGGTAGGGTAGGCTTGGAGTGGCTTACTAGCCTGTTTAACGTCATTTTCAAGACGAAGAAGATGCTCGAATATTGGAGGTGGAGTTTGATAATTCCGTTGTACAAAAACAAAGGTGATATCCAGAACTGCAACAACTATAGGAGTTTCAAGCTGTTGAGTCACACTATGAAGGTTTGGGAGAGGGTGATGGAGCAGAGAGTGAGGACATGTGCATCTATCTCTGAGAACCAGTTCGGATTTATGCCGGGACGGTCAACTACATAAGCCATTCACCTTGTGAGACAATTGGTGAAGCAGTATATGGAGAGGAAAAAAGGCTTGCACATAGTGTTCATTAACCTTGAGAAGGCTTATGACAGCTCCAAGGGAGGTTCTATGGAGATGTTTGGAGGTTAGCGGAGTCCTGGTAGCATACATTAGGGTGATTAAGGACATGTACGAATGTGCTAAGACACGGGTGAGGATTGCGGGAGGAGACTCGGAACATTTCCCTGTGGAGATGGGGTTGCATCAGGGATCAGGCCTTAGCCCGTTTTTGTTTGCCCTAGCGTTGGATGTGCTGACACGACACATACAAGGGAGGGTGTCATGGTATATGTTATTTGCTGACAACATAGTTTTGATTGACGAGACGCGAGGGGGTGTTAACGCTAGGTTGGAAGTTTGGAGACAGTCGCTGGAGTCTAAAGGTTTCAAGTTGAGTAGGTCGAAAACTGAATACTTGGAGTGCAAGTTCAGTGATGAGAGGCGTGAAGAAGAAGTGGAAGTAAAGATTGATACCCAAGTCATTCCCACGAGAGATAGTTTCAAGTATCTTAGGTCTATAATCCAAGGCAACGGGGAGATTGACGAGGATGTTACCCACCGCATTGGAGCGGGTTGGATGAGATGGAGGCTAGCTTCGGGGGTTTTATGTGATAAGAATGTGCCGCCTAGACTTAAGGGCAAATTCTACATGATGGTGGTTAGACCGGCTATGTTGTATGGAGCTGAGTGTTGGCCCGTCAAGATGTCCCATGTCCAGAAGATGAGCGTAGCTGAAATGAAGATGTTGAGATGGATGTGTGGACATACCAGGAAAGACAAGATCAGGAATGAAGTTATTAGGGATAAGGTGGGAGTGACATCCATGGAAGCCAAGTTGCAGGAATCGAGGCTGCGATGGTTTGGGCATGTGAGAAGGAGAGACATAGATGCCCCGGTCAAGAGGTGTGAGAGGTTGACCATGGCGGGCTTGAGGAAGGGCAGGGGTAGGCCAAAGAAGTATTGGGGAGAGGTGATTAGGCAGGACATGTCAGTGCTTCATCTAACCGAGGACATGACTAGCGACAGGAAGGTGTGGAGGTCGAGGATTAAGGTGGTGGGTTGACAAGTAATTGTGAGTTTCTCTTAGGTTTACCAGTAGTACTAGTAATATTCTTGTTGTTGGTTGAAAGTTACTTCCTTTTAGTTTGTTATTATATCTGGTACTTAGCAACCTCGTCCATTATTTTTGAAAATTGCTACTGGAAATTATTGCTCCCTGATTATTACTATCTGATGCTACTTTTTCTCCTCTTTTTCTTTATCGTCTTTTGTCCCCCTCGTCTTTCTTTCTCCCCCTCTTCTTCTTCTTCTTCTTCTTCTTCTTCCACCTTATCTTGAGCCGAGGGTCTATCGGAACTTCATCTTCTTCCACCTTATCTTGAGCCGAGGGTCTATCGGAACTTCATCTTCTTCCACCTTATCTTGAGCCGAGGGTCTATCGGAACTTCATCTTCTTCCACCTTATCTTGAGCCGAGGGTCTATCGGAACTTCATCTTCTTCCACCTTATCTTGAGCCGAGGGTCTATCGGAACTTCATCTTCTTCCACCTTATCTTGAGCCGAGGGTCTATCGGAACTTCATCTTCTTCCACCTTATCTTGAGCCGAGGGTCTATCGGAACTTCATCTTCTTCCACCTTATCTTGAGCCGAGGGTCTATCGGAACTTCATCTTCTTCCACCTTATCTTGAGCCGAGGGTCTATCGGAACTTCATCTTCTTCCACCTTATCTTGAGCCGAGGGTCTATCGGAAACAGCCTCTCTACCTCTCCAGGTAGGGGAAAGGTATGCGTACACACTACCCTCCCCATGCCCCACTTGTGGGATTATACTGGGTATGTTGTTGTTGTTGTTGTTGGATATTGAAGACAACAGATAGAGCCATTAACCTCTTGGCTGCAGAATGATTTTCTGATATCTTTCAGGAGTTGATATGAATTTCTCATGATAGTGATGAGCAAATACCAAGGGAAAGTCAGAACTTTGCTACAAAATTCGTCCTCCCTATTGAATTTCATGAAATTTTTTGTGGCATATTTTAATTTGTTTAGTTTGATGGAAGTTTCTCCAGTAAGGAAGAGCTCAAACTACTTGTCAATGCTCAAGCAACTTATGGCTAGTCCGAAAACAAATTCCAAAAGTGCTCAAGCAACTCATATAAAAAATCTCAAAATGGTAATGCAGGGTGTGAAAAGAGCAGCTTCCTCGCTAAACTGTCCATTCTTTCTTCTCTGTCTAAAAACTACCTCTCTCATGTGAAATAAAATGCCCAAGCCCATATAAGTGGATCTTGTCGTGTAACAAAAGTTTCTTTCTTTTAATTAGCTAGTAAAATATGAAGTCACGAGATAAGCCTAGGGTGAGACTTTTTTGCTCTTAAGTTAATTGTGGAATTAAAAGAATTTATAAGCATCTTTTGTAGTTCTTGCTAGGTTTAGGCATACTGCCCGGTTAATGGCTTCACAGTGTTGCTAGTTTGTCCATCCAGTACCTCGGAATCTCAGCTCCAACCATTCTGCTGTTGGGGCAGCTCGTGGAGGCGTTGAGGTGTGTCTTGTCTCTACAGACTGTAGGTACTGGAAATTAACTAAAGTGTTGTATTAGAAGATTCACTGCATTAGTGTTTCAATCTTCTGCTTTAACTAAGAATGGATTTATAGTGTGTTGGCCAAATACTTATAATATGTTCTTTCTTAGCTAATATCTGTAAAACATCTGTCAGGTTTTGGAATATCTGCCACACGATTAGGAGTGCCAGATACAGGACTAATTTCTTATGGAGAGATGGTGGCGCAAGGTCAAGAAATCACACAAGCAGTGTCCATACCAGTAATTGGAGATGGAGATAATGGATATGGTAACGCCATGAATGTCAAGAGAACTGTGAAAGGATATATTAGAGCAGGTTTTGGAGGAATAATTCTCGAAGATCAGGTTTGTGTCGGTCTGCTTTTTTATCCTCTACTGTTTGCCTGAGTAATCTTGTTTCATTTCACTCTTTATGATTTTTTCTATTTTCTCCCCTTGAAATGGTGTTAGCAGATGTTCATTTTCCTCCTCAATTAATCTGTAAATGCTGTCTCTTTTGAAGGCTGGACCCCATTTTTCCTCTCCTCTATAAAAGTTATAGAAATTGACAAGTTCCTTGATTTCCACTGGGTTGTCAATAGAAGTGCCATTTAAATTTCAGCTTGTCTATTTGGTTGTATCTCTTATGTGCATTTTCCATTTAGTGAGAGACTTCGTGTTCATGTCTCCCTCCTTTTTCGTTAAAATCTGAACTTCTGTCTCCAAGAGATTTCTACTGCTTAGGCAATTTTTTGGAATTCCACTAGCAGAGAGATTGACTCAGCATGCTTAGCTTCACCTAATGGTCTTGTTTCGTTACACTTTGATTTGAGAGGGGGTAGTAGAAAGGAACCTGGAGTTTCAGAATTTTCCTTTCTCGTGTATGATTTGCAAGGAACATTGTGTCAAAGAATGTAACTTCTATTGGACACACTTATTTAGTTGAATCAGAAAGCATATGAGTAACTTCCTCCTTCCCCATCTTTTATTCAATCCAAACAACAGAAAGAAATGTATATATTTCACACCCTCCACCATTGTCATTTCCTCTTTCTGTCGTACCTCTTGCTGAATCTTTTTGGTTATTGAGTTAGTATCATGAATAAGTTTTCATCTTCTTCCTTTCTTTTTTCTCTCTCTTACCATTCATGTAAATAACAGTTGTACATTCGTATTTAGAAATGTCCAGTAATCAAGTCACAAGTCAATCGACTTTAGATAACTTGGTTATAGATATTAAATATATTGATTTTCATGGACTTTAACTCCAAAGATTTCAAATGAGTCATCTCACAAACTGCAAAATTTCGGATTTTGATTATAAATCTAAGCTAGCGCTCCAGGATGTAAATATTTTAGGTTTCATAGTACAGATTATAATTTATAAGACCTATATAGACAAAAACTACTGTGCTAGATAGAACGACATTCTTGCCAAACTTAACGTTTCTGTGTTTGACTTTTAGCTGTTGTACATGCTATTAGAGATGGCCGCTTTCCCTTGTTTAGGACTCAAATTAAGGTGAAGCATTTAGCAATGAGCAGAATTGCAATTTACTGAATTGTAATTAACATTCAAACTTCATGTATTATACTTCTCCCGGCTTTATCTAATACTTTTATTCATCCAAAAAGTTGTACTTTCTCCCTGCTTTGTGTATTTTTGGCTTAATTAATACTTATGCCAAAAGTTAAATCCTTTACAGCATATAGCTGAAAGCCTGAAAATTCGTTTTTTTTTTGTGAATCCCCTTTTCCCACCTCAACCTTGTTTTCGGACTTAATCGTGTATGATGCTGTTCTGTAGGTTTCTCCCAAAGCATGCGGTCATACACGTGGCAGGAAGGTCGTCTCTAGAGAGGAAGCAATAATGAGAATAAAAGCGGCTGTTGATGCTCGAAAGGAAAGTGGATCTGACATTGTGATTGTGGCACGTACTGATTCTCGTCAAGCAGTCTCTTTTGAAGAAGCACTTTGGCGGGCACGTGCTCTTGCTGATGCTGGAGCTGATGTTCTGTTCATTGATGCTCTTGCTTCCATAGAAGAGATGAAAGCTTTCTGTGATGTCTATCCACTGGTTCCGAAGATGGTATGCCTTCTTCCCCAGATTTTGCATTGGGTAGCATGTTTATATTGTTCTAATATAGAAAGCTCCACTGTAATATATCTATTCTACTTGGTGGTGTCCGTATGCCTGTGTCTCAGAATGAAGTAGTTGTGATCAATCTTTCTCATGGCCGGGGCTTTGAGTTTTGTTATACAGGAGAAACTTCCAGCATCCATTTGGTTCAAACGTTTCTGATAAGGCTTATACAATTGCATCCAGGCAAATATGCTTGAAGGTGGTGGTAAAACGCCAATACTCACTCCTATTGAACTTGAGGAACTTGGATACAAAATTGTGGCATATCCACTTTCCTTGATGGGGGTATCAATATGTGCAATGCAGGTTAGATTTTGTACTTCGTATTATCTTTTCTTACAGCATTTTTGCTTATTCATTCAGGTTTTACAGTTAGGTGCATCCTGGAGTATACACATAGAAACAATACACTGCGCTATAGATCAAACCAACCCAGAATTTCCTTTTCCACCCTTAAAGCAAGTATGACGGTGGCCCCATGAGAATAACTTCTGAGGACGGAAATCACTTACCAACAAACTGCCCCTTCTGCTTCCCTACTTGAGGAATATATTTTCTTCTTTCTTTTTCTCTTTTTATTTTTTATTTTTTAGATTTAGTCATCTCAACGTTTCTTATACTGTGAGAAGTTGCACTTTTTGGACAATGTGGAGCAAGCATTGAGAACAAGGTATATAAGCAGCGGAGTACTATGCAGTGAGAGGCTATAAAGCTATAGTAAATGTTTATGTAGTTTGTGGTTTAGAGTGTTGAGCAAACAATCAAAATACCCTTCCCCGATTGTTCTACCGTGGAAGAAGTATTTAGGCAACATGCAAAGAAATGGCTCTCTCTAGAGGACTCTTTATATAGACCAGCAAGATGCATTTAGCTTGCTGTTCTTCCATTAAATCAAGCATATCTTTCTGAGGCGTGGAAGGGCTTCACTGAGTAAGTCATCATGTGTAAGAAGTCAGTCATTGGTTTTCTTTATATTGTTTCTAATTCTATTTTTTTTTTCATCCTGCAATTTCTCCAGGATGTGGATAAAAGAAAACTTGAAACAAAAATAGCTGCATATCTCCCCACACAATTAGCTTTTAAGTGGAAAAAATTAATCCTTTGCCAACGACTGGCTTGAGTTATAGACCCCATGACAGCTGGCCTAGAAAAATTTCTGCTGCACGACATTTTAAAAAAAAGGAGTTGCTCTGTTAACCAGTTACTGACATCTTCAGGATGCACTATCTGCCATTAAAGGAGGTCGGATACCTTCACCTGGAAGCATGCCTTCATTTGAAGAGCTAAAAGAAATCCTAGGTTTCAATACCTACTATGAAGAAGAGAAGCGTTATGCAACAACAAGCAGCCAACTTCCTTCTCTGAAAGGTGAGCAAAGTTGTCAAATAGGCTAAGTATTTGAAAAGTCAATTTGGATTCAGGTCTTGTGCAGATCCTCTTAGTACAGATCCGAAGACATTTATTTACCCCATTTCCACATTTTAATTTCAGGCAATTTCTCATCAAGAAGCAACGAGTATGGTGTTCAACCTGGCATCCCAGCTGATACAGAACAGAGGGGTCAAATACCACAGAGCCCTGTTGAGGTACTGATTCCTGAGGTGTATGACAAATTTCCTGGAGAGGGTGCAAAAGGAAATTTCTCAGGGATCTGGTCTCGGAAATTAAGAGTAAAAATTACTGGAAGAGATGGATCCGAAAAGCTAGATATCAGAATTCCTGTAAGTTATTCTCTTACTCTTATTGTTTTAGAGAATGAGAATGAGAATGAGAATGATATGTTATTTGTTTTATTTTCAGCTATTAAGTATATGAAATTAGTTAACTCAAAGGGTGTGTTTGGTATAACGGAAAATGTTTTCCAAGAAAATATTCTCTTGGAAAACAAGTAGTAATCTTATTCATTTTTCGGTGTTTGGTACGCAAATTAAGGAAAATAACTTCTCAAGAGTATTCATAAATAATTTAGATACAATAAACATGAAGTCATAAACTTTCGAACCAACAACCTTTCGAACCCACAAATTTCATAAACTTCCGAACCGCTAAACTTTCGAAACCGCGAAATTTCGAACCCATAAACTTTATAATTTCTAAACCCGTAAACTTCCAAGCACATAAACCTCCGAATTCATAACTTTGAAACTTGTAAAATTTTGAATCTGTAACCTGAAAGATGAAAAAACTAAAACTGAAAATATATAAAAAAAATATTTTTTTTTCCTTGGGGTGCAGAAAAACGAAAAAACAGAAATTTTAAATTACAAAAAAAAAGTAAAAAAAAAAACTTTTTTTTGTGCGGGG
>AWOL01S0060237.1:12903-36893 GCA_000715115.1 Nicotiana otophora
GGTGTGGGGTGGGTGGGTGAGGGTGGGAAGGTTGAGAAGTAGTTTTGGAAAATGTTTTCCCTTCTCTTGATAAGGAAAACATTTTCCAAAACATTTAAGCCAACCAAACATGGTAAAATTGGAAAACTTCGTACCAAACACACCCAAAAGCTATTAATGTTTAAGAGAATATTTACAGTTTATGATGCATGCCTGAAGGGCACACACTAGCATTAGCATAATTGATGTTGTCTCGAGGTACCAAAAAAGATAAAGAATAAGACAATTTAACAATGACTTTTCAAGAGAGATCAGTTAGGTAAATCACTTTGAAGATTTGTTGATATAAACCTTGTATCAGCAAATGTAATAATAAAATGGGTTATGGGTTATTAGTTTGGCTAAAGAATCTTCACGAGCTTTATGACTGTAACAGGTTAGACGTGTTCTCTTTGGTAGGCCAATAATTAAAGAAAATGCTTTAAATATAGGGGATGCCATTTCATCTACATTATAAACTCTGTGAAAAGACTCCTCGCCTTTGATATCAAATATAGTGTCAAAATATTTTTTTGCAAGTAAATATGTCCAAGAAGTTCTGGATTCCAGGTTTTACTGCAAGTATTTCATTTTTAAGAGACAATAATTCCTTCGTTTTGAATAACTGATATTGGCGACAAACCGTGTTCCAACCATTTTGTTGGATCCATACTTGTTTTAGCAGTTATGAGCTCCTAAGGAGTGCACCAGAGCCATTTCTTAACTAAAGAAGATCGAACTCATGTGCTTTAACTTAGGAGCCTTTCCTTTATTTCACTGATATTGTCATTCTTGTGGGAGGTATCTACAAGAGAACATATGAGGTACCTTTTTTATTTAGCTTTATGTTTGTGTTCTCCTCAGTATTATGTGGTTTCTTAAGGTTCATCTTTATACATGATCAATTATGGAGCATGGAAGCGTATAGTCATTATTTGTTGCATCAAGATCAATGGTTTTCTAAAATTTTGAACACTTATCTCATTTCCTCAGGCTGGATTTTTGGAAGGAATCACAAACATAATTCCAGGTATGTTTGTTCTCTTAGGGGTCGTTTGGTTGGAAAACAAGTTATCCCATGATTAATTATCCCGGGATTAGTTATCCCACCCTCCCATGGGGAACCCGGGATTGGTAGATTTTATTCAAACCAAACGTGGGATAAACTCATCTGAAATTTAATCTCAGAATTAATGATCCCTTATCCCTCGTACCAAACGAGCCCTTAAGTGGTTGGCAATGCTTTTTGAAAGTCAATTATTTATGAACGTATTGCTGAAAAGTTTAGCATCTATTTTTTCTATACAGCATTGGTAGGTGTAAACATCAAAGCTCTGTTGGATGATGCAACTTTAGAAGAGGGAGGGAAACAGTTGTTGGATTTTCAGGATACAATGGGGGACAGAATTCAAGTTTTTTTGGAGTAAGGGATCTTTTGTTTTTCAACGAAAAGCATTTTGATAAATAAATCTTGAACAATCAAAAATAATTTGGTGACTATATGTATATCCCTACTTTAGCTTGTACGAGCTCCCATATATTTGTTTCACCTAAAAAAAGAGAAAGGAGGAAAGGTGATGTCTTATCAGTGACGAAGCTGATTCCTATATCTTAAGTGTCTTGATTTGTTGACTCAATGTGATTAAAGACTGATGTATGGTGACAAACAAATACGTTGGGTGTAGTCGTAGATACATAACAATTGTACGACCATTCTATTAAATTAAAATAGTTTGATCAAACTAGAGGTGAAGTATTAATTCACCTTGTCATATCCCATGATTGGAAGAGATGTAAAAGAAATTTTCTTCATTATTCCATTTAAATTCAAAGTTATTCAACTTGGGTATAGATAGTGAAGGCCAGGAAAGTAGAAAAGACAAATATAAAATAGAACTTTCTGTTTAGATAGGTATACGCTCCCATTTCCTTTATAATCTAAACAAACCAATTAAACCAATTGTTTTTTTTAAATTACATATCCCTCTTTTTACGAAAGATGCACTAATTTCGGGAGAAATTCAAAAATAGTCAGATTTACGTAATTGAAAAATAGCTATAGTTTCAAAAGTAATCGAAATTTAGCCACTTTTCATGTAAAGATAAATCTGAACGAAAACACTGTTCAAAATTCGGAAAATATAATACTGGAGTTCCAGTATAATATACCGGTCCAACATAATATGCTGGAAGTTCATACACAAGTATTCCAATCTCCAGTATATTGTGCTGGAACTTTTCGCGTGTTGCAGTTCCAGCATAATATGCTGGAAGTTCATACACAGGTGCACCAATATCCAGTATATTATGCTGGATCTGTCCATGTTGCAGCAAAATAGTGATTATGTTTCAATGATTTTGCAAACGGTGGCTATTTTTAAATTACCAGTTCGAAAACTGGCTAGCCCCTGCTATTTTTACACTAATTTCAGGGCATTTTACCTTCAAAAGAGCCTTCTCTCAACTTTAAAAAGTCCAAACTCTAGCTGGTAACGTTCCATAAAAGATTCATGATTTATTCAATGTTTAAATTTCACATTTCCATCAGACCACCTAGTATAGTATGATGGTTTTATAAGAAATTGGATATCAATTCACAGGAGTAGTTAATTCAACATAAATTGCTCGTGGACAACCAAAGTTGAGGATACATGTAGTAGCAATGTGAAATTTAAACTACCTCTATTATTAATCAATGCTTAACAATCTCTCGTTATAATACCCACATAATAAGTATGTGAAACAACCGATGGCCATATCATCATAATGTTTTTTTTTTTTGATAGTAACGGAATATTCATTATAATAGCTAGAAGTCTTTTAGCTTGCTACAAGTAGATGAAAAGCTCCCACTCATTGGTGGAATATCACAAGCAATGTTTTGGTTCCCTAATGACCTTAACATATTACAAACAGGAGTTGCTAATGATTTTTCAAAAAGATAGTCTCCATTTTGTTCCGTCGTCAGTTGAAGCTTCACAAAAAGAGGTGGAATAGCATGGAGTTTTGGCCTGTCTGGGCTAAGCTGCTTAAAGTCATTTTTGGTGGCGTCTTTAGCTAGTAGATGCGCCACTTGATTGCCTTCACGGAAGTTATGTCGAAGCAGGAGGTCCTTTTGCTGGTGCATTAATGATCTGCATGCATAAACAATGTTAGAAAAAATTGTATGGCCTTGTTGTATTGCATTGATGGCCTCTGTTGAATCTGCTTCCACCTCAATAGGAAAGAGATTGAAGTTTTTGGCAATTTGGAGCCCCTAGTATATTGCTTGCAATTCTGCATGTAGAGGAGAGATAGTAGTGACTTGTTTTTGGAAACCAACGATCCAATTGCCTGTGATCTCTGAGGACTCCTCCTAGTCCCGAGTTTTTAGCACAATTTTTGTGTGCTCCATCAGTATTAAGCTTATACCAATTTTGGCGAAGAGTATGCCATTTTATTTTGATCGACCTTTTGTTTTGGAGAGGTTCGCTTTTGGAGTTTAGCAAGAGAAATTCCTGTGCTTGCCCCATTATGTTTTTTTAGCAAAGGTGGGAAATTTGTATTATTTGAGTTGTTTTTGTTTCTGGATATCCAAATGCCCCATATGAGAAAAGGGAGTATGTCAGCCCATTCAATGCTATTCGATCTTAATGTCGGATTTAAGTCCCTTAAATTAAGAAGCCAATGGTTACTCCCAAGAATGCTATTGACGTTGATGTTAAGAAATCTCCATATTTCTCTAACATTAGGGCATTCTAGAAAAATGTTTTCATCATCTCTACGAGACATAGTGCGTTGAGGGTCAATATTTATACCTATGTGATAGAGGTATTGACGACAAGAAATTCTATCATGGAGGCATTGCCATAGGAAGAATTTGATTTTACTGGGGCAGTGTAACTTCCATATACATTTGAAGTCAAGTTTCATTGTGGGAGTATCATGCAGCAGTTGATAGCATGTTTTAGTGGTGAAAGTCCCATTGTTGTTTAAGCTCCATGAGGGCTTGTCAGAATTACCTTGGTTGAGAGGTTTTGGGATAGCATTTATATTGTTAATGATGGTAGTTGGCAGTTTAAATGAGATCTTAGAAAAATTCCAATTACCCTTGTGTAAGATATTTTTGACCTTAAGATTGTTTTCATTATTTTGAAGTGGTCCTTCTATGCAATTTCTCAAAATGGGAGAGTTAGGGATCCAACAAGCGTCCCAGATGTTAAGATTTGAGTTATGGCTTGGTTGCGAGAGAATGCCTCTAGAGCACATATCCCATCCTTTAAGGATGCTTTTCCAAATGAAAGAATGATTTTTGTTTCTTTTTGATCCGTATTTGTTGATGAGAATATTTGCCCATGGGGTGATTGGATTGGAAAGGATTCGCCATGTTAGTCCACTTAGAAGTGCCAAGTTTTTTGAGTTAGCATTTTTTATGCCAAGCCCACCAAATTCCTTCAGTTTTGTGACTGTATTCCAATTAATTAAATGAAGCTTTTTCTTTTCATTAGTAGTTCCCCAAATGAAATTTCTTTGTATTTGATCAATTTGTTTTTTTATTTTTGTAGGAAGGATAGTGTATTGCATAGCATGGTTTCTACATTAATTTTGGGAATAGACCAATATGCCAATTGCAGCACAACTAATGTCAAGATTAATATAACAATGATTAATTAGCAACAACCAAATTCCAGGATTTGACATTGGGTAACTTACAATAAATATTCCTCAAATATGATTCAAGCGACTGGTATTTTGATCGTTTTCTCCGAAATGTACACTTTTTTACTCAACAATTGTAATGATATGTAATTTTTAAAGGAATATAAAATATACATTTATAGGGCGTGACCTAAGGATAAAGCATATAGAAAAAAATAGACGGAAATTATTAATTATTACAAGCAATAAGTCGTAGTATTTTTTATTTTATTCTTGAACCACGTCTGTATTGGATCAAACAGAATTCCAGAACAAATTAGTGGACAGTGTGTAACCAACTCGTTATCCATTAAGTTATTAGTAATTAGATTATTAAGTTCCACAATAGGCCTTCACAGTAGCAAGGTTTTTGTACGTGCTCCATTCAGAAGCAAATAAGAATTTACACGTATCCGTATATTTATCCTATGTTATATTTTTCGTCTAAAATTATCCATAGCATTTTAAAAAAATAGCAAATGTTATCCACAGTGGCATCCAACCTCTCAATTAAAATGTCAAGTAAGTGTCCATGTCACTATCTTTTATAATATTTTATTATTTACTTATTTACTAAATCTGAAAATTTAAAAAGATATCCCCTCGAAGGCTCCCTCCTCCTCCTCTTTCTTCTTCTTCCATGAGTTCTTCATCTTTGCTTCAAATTTTACGATCCAAACTAGGCCAAAACTTTCACCAAACTGACTCAAGCCGTAACTATAACTTCTCAAAATTAATATTCCCAATAAATCACAGCTAACGTTTTGCTCAAACTTCACCAAATTAGAATACGTTTTATATTCTCAAGCTTTTTTACAAACCTTTCAATAGTGATTTCTTTCTCTCTTTTTTGTCAAATTTATGAATACCAGTGTATTCTACCCGTTTTAGGCTCCATCTTTTATTTATTTACTAGATTTCAGTAGGAAACAAGCAAGAATTTCAGATTCTTGAGTCTTTTTTTCAACTTAAAATTTCGACTACCCAAAAAATGGAGTACAAATTCGTTCTTCACATAAATCCACGACATTAATATTTGATTCACGATTTTAAGCTCCAAAAAAAAATACCCAGCTGATTTCCTCCATATATAATCAACAAATCGAATTGTCAACTTTAATTTTTGACACCCAAAGAACTGTAACTACCCGACCGGTCGTTTCGAGCATCTGTACTTCGCTAGGTAGTTTGAGGGCAGGAGTAGCTTCTATGATGTATTATAACTTGTGTGAATTGTCGGTTTTGGTTTCAGGTTATTCGGAATCGATTTGAAAGAATGAATTTTATTGTTAAAACTTTAAGTTGAAAGAGTTGACCAAGTTTGACTTTTTAGCATTTGACCTCGGATTGGAGTTTTGATACTTCCTTTAGGTCCGGATGGTGATTTTAGGCTCGAGCGTATGCCCGAATTTGCAATTGGATATTTCTAGAAGGATTCGACACTAATTGACGAAAGTTGAAAATTTGAAGGTTTGAAATTTATAAGTTTAACCGGAAGTTGACTTTGAGGATATCGGATTCGGATTGTAGTTCCGGGAATTGGAATAGCTTCGTTATGTCATTAGAGACTTGTGTGCAAAATTTGAGTTCATTCCGAGCTGATTTGATATGTTTCGGCACGAATTTTGAAAGTTGAAAGTTCAAAGTTCATTTAAGTTTGATTTGAGGTGTGATTCGTCGTTTCAATGCTGTTGTGTGTGATTTGAGGCCTCGAGTAGGTCGGTGTTATGTTATTAGACTTGTTAGTATATTTGGACAGGGTCCCGAGGGGACTGGGTGAGTTACGGACGTGTTTTAGATCATCTTTCATTCATGTGGGATGGTTGGCCCTTGCTGAACCTGGTGTGATCGTACCTGCAGAATATTGGGCGCAGGTGCGGAGCTGCAAATGCGGCCAAGTGAACGCAGAAGCGAAGTAAGATAGAACAGGGCATCCGCGAAAGCGGGAAAGTGGACCGCATCTGCGGTAACACGGAAGTGGTAGGAGTGATCGCAGAAGCGAAAATGTGCGCAGGAGCGTAGCTTGTGGCACACCTGTGCTTGCGTAGAAGCGGGTCCTGTTGCATAGGTGCAGAAAGGTGGAGTTCTAGTATTTTCCACAGGAGTGGAGTTTTGTCGCAAAAGCGACGCCGCAGAAGTGGCCCTTTTGTTCGCAAATGCGAGATTGCTGGGCAGATTCTATATATTTCGAGGTTTTGGCTCTTTTATGATATTTTGAGATTTGGGGCTCAGATTGAGGTGATTTTTGAAGCAATTCTAACCATATGGATTTGGGTAAGTGTTCTCTACTTGATTTTTGATTATATTTCTTGATTCTATCTTCGTTTTAGGTAATTGGATTGTGAATTTTAAAGAGAAATTAGGAGTTTTAGCCTAAAGTTTCATATAGTGAGTTTTTGAGTTTTGAACATCGATTCGGAGTCGGATTTGAGTGAAACTAGTATGGTTGGAATCGTAATTGAATGGGTTGTTGGATTTTATAAGTTTCGTCGAGTTCAGAGACGCGGGCTCGGGTTGGACTTTTGGGTTGATTTTGGACTTTTTGATTAAAAATTCAACCTTTATCGATTGAGTTTGTTTCCTTTGGCATTATTTGATGTATTTGAGTTCCTTTTGGTTAGTTTCGAGTCATTCGAAGGTCGGTACGCGCGAGATGGCATCTTTGGAGCATTTGGCTTGCTCGATATTTGATTTGGCTTGTTCGAGATAAGTAACACTTCTAAACTTGGTGCTGAGGGTATGAACCCCTGAATATACATGATATGTGTTTGGTGTTGAGGTGGCGCACATGCTAGATGACGGGCGTGTGGGCATGCACCGTGTGAATTGTGACTCGGTTATTTCTTTGGTACTGTGTAATTACCTAATCTTATTTGTATCTATGAAATCTCTACGGGCTAGAGTAATTGAGTCGTGATCCATATTAGAAACCTTGTCTAGGCTATATGCTTATCCTGTTGGGACCCACTAAGGTCATTTCTGCTGTTGAGTTATTTGCTTACATTGCAATTACATACTCAATCATACGCATTCATTTGCATATCATATCTCAGTTTCTGTTACCATTTATTGATACATCACATCATCATTTTGGGCTGAATTTTATGATATTGTGAGCCCGAGAGACTGAAGAGATTGATGATTGAGTGGGGCCGAGGGTCTGATGGTGAGGATATTGATGGGATCGGGCTACACGCTGCAACATATTTTATTGATTTATGCCATGATTGGCTTGTTATAGCGCTTGGGCTGAAGGAGCCCCTCCGGAGTTTGTACACACCCCCAGTGAGCACAAGTACCTACTGAGTGCGAGTGTCGAGTGATTGGGGAGGACTGAATGACTGAAGATGCACAAAGATGCATTTTTTCTCATGCTGTATGATATTGCGTCATTCATGACTTCACATACACATTGACATGTAGGCATAGAGATGTACTTTCCTCGTGCCATTTGAAAATGAAATATTTACCTGTTAAAGGTTTTGGAAAAAATCACAGTTTTACAAACGTACTCATATTTTGGTGATTTCGGTAAAAAAATTGGGTTTTCATTGACATACTTGAAAACATGCCTATTTTCCGAAACTGTGAACGTGCTGAGCATTATATCTCTGAGTTACTTCTTTTATCACTTTTATTATATTGTTATGAACTGTTGTTGGCTATTGGTGTTGGACTCCGACCTTTATTCTAGCTCGTCACTACTTTTAACCTAAGGTTAGGTTTGTTACTTATTGAGTACATAGGGTCGGTTGTACTCATACTACACTTCTGCACCTTGCGTGCAAATATTGGATAATGATGTTGTTGTACACGGCAGGAGCTGGATTTGAATATGTACATGCGTTCCGGTCATAGCTGCCTCTTGATCTTGGTAGCTTTAGAATTTAAATCTGCTCATATAAATTTCAAACAGATGATGTACTTTATTTCATACTGGCTTTGTAAATTCTAAATCTTAGAAGCTCATGATTTGTACTACCAGACCTTGGAAAATTCTTGTATAAAAGCAGTTGTTTCTTTTCTTATTAAATCTCATTAAACTGGTTAATTGTTAATTGACTTACCTAGCGGGTTAGGTTAGGTGCCATCACGACTAGTTAGATTTTGGGTCGTTACAAGTTGGTATCAGAGCTCTAAGTTCATAGGTTCTACAAGTCATGAGTAAGTGTATAGTAGAGTCTTGCGGATCGGTATGATGACATCCATACCTATTTTCGAGAGGCTACATGGCATTTAGGATAAAATTCCATTCTTTTTTTCCTTATCGTGCGGCATTGATTCAACTTGAAACATAACTCTTTGAATTCCCTTCACGCATTCGTGCGCGCATGTGAGCGCTCGATATCAGTTGTGCATCGCCAGCTTGTGATTCCATGGGTGAGGTGCGAGATGTGATTTCTGTGTGTTGATGATGGGCCACTCTGGAGGACTTGAGGCCGGGTTATGACAGTAGATTGAGCACGTGGATTTTGGTTGTGTGAGCACGTGCTTTTGGACTTATATGTTCGGTAGCGTCCCTATGAGTGGAATTTGTGACTCGATGAGTGGTTGGATGGCTATATGATGAGTATGATGTGACTATGGGATGTGTTCAGATGGTTTGAATGTGATGAAAATAGTTTGCTTGAGATGTAAAAAGGACTATTAGGTGCTAGATTGTTGTCTTGATGTGACGTATAGTCTCAAATTGAGTGTGTTGAAAGATTATTCATGCTGTTTAATTGTGGAACGAAGTAGATTTTCATGTCTTGTGGCGAGTTCAGACTCAGGAAGATTAAGTGATGACGTAGTAATCGCAGCTGCGAAAGGGTATATCAAGATGTCAATTTGAGGCTAAGGAGGTGGGTTATCTCCTGTAGAGTAATCTACGGAGGTTTGATCCTTTTAATGTTGTGTGTAGAGTTTCCTTTCTACCAGCGGGGTATATGTGTTTAGATTTGAATTTGAATTTGAATTTGGTTGAGAAAGTTGACCAAATCGTCTTGTGGATGTATGTGGGCTTAGTAGATTATTTGAGGTGCTATATGTTTTGTGTTATGTGAGATTATGAAGGATTTAGTTGAATCTCCATGCGGTATTATGGCAGTAATAGAGTATGGGTATGGTGAGTTATCAGATGTTCTATTATATGGCATTGAGCTAAGTGGGGGAGTCTGCTATCGACGATTTGATTGTATGGTTACGTGTTGCATTAGTTTTGTTCTGAGGCATACTTGTGGATCAGTTATGACTTGCAGAGGTTGAGATCGAGGATGACTCGAGTAAAGAAATTTCTGGATACGGGATGTGTTACACTTGATGGGTATATGGAAATCATGGAATGGTTTGAGTTGTTATTCGTGATGAATGTAGTGTGCATGGTGTAGAAATTTGCTCGGTTGCGCTAAGGCGGGGCCACTTCTTTGGGTGTTGTTGTGCTAATGGTGCACAGGCTGTTCGACCCATTTGGTCGGTGCCATTGAGATTTGAGCAGGGTGGATGACTCTAGAGAAAGTTCTAATGGATTCAAGATTTTCATATAGCAATTGTGAATTTTTCCGAATTTGTATATGACTAGGATCTGAGATTTACATTGGATAGTGTCGAGACTCGCAATATTTCTATCTCATCATGGATTTTACATTTCGGTATCAAAAAGGTGGAGGAAACGGCTTCAGATTCATAGAAGGTCTCTTCAGAGTGGGTTTCTCGATTGTGATACTTTTGGGGTACTTGAGAGGGAATACAATGACTTATGGGCCTTAGGGCGGTGTGGTTCTATGCTAGGATCTCTTACAGTGAGCTTTGGGTGAGGATCGTGGTATTGTAACAAGGAGAAGTATCAGCTTGAGGGCAATTCGGAAGGAACTCGGAGAAATGGGACAACTTGGTAGTAGGTTGGATCAGTACGGTAATAGATATGATCGGTGCTTTGGGTACTTATGATGTGGTGAGGATCTACAGATGTTTTGGTGTCAATACTCTTGGGTTTGGCAACGTGCATAGCTTGGTTGAGTTAGAGAGACTCAGTTCTTATAGTTTGGTTATGGGCAAATGGGTTTCGAAGAGTTCTCTATGGAATCTATCATGGCTTGAGATGGATATTTCTTACTGGTATGAGGAATATGTTGCGTATTATGATTTTCTCCTAGATGGGACCAAATGGAAGGTTTCTGACTGATCGGGTATGTATTCTACTTGTGACTTAGAGTTGATTATGAGATCCTCGTACGCTTCATATGATGGCATGATAAATGCGGTGTGTTGTGTAGGATTGAGTTTTGCATGTGCAAGGTCACAGTTCATATTTGGAAGGAAGGTCATGAATTTTGGACAACATGGACAGTTTCATACACACACACACACACACACATATATATATATATATATATATATATATATATATGTTATAAATGCTTGATAATTTCTGAGAAGGGTGCGCATTTCAGAAGGCGCACTGAGTGTTGATTTACGGACGCTTCATTGGAATTGCGATACTCGCATGGTTGACCGACTGCTGATATTCAGATTTTGCTATGTGGCACGGAAAAATTATGGAAGTATTCCCCGAGGGATGATCGTGTATGAGAGATGTGTTAGACATTCAGGCGGTGGAGTTGGGAGCAGATATGGTGATTCGTGTGTTCTATGAATTTGGAGATTGGGAGTTCTTAGAAGCAGATTGTTTCATGGTTGTGGACTGTGAAGTTGTGACCAAAGCTAGCNTACATTGGATAGTGTCGAGACTCGCAATATTTCTATCTCATCATGGATTTTACATTTCGGTATCAAAAAGGTGGAGGAAACGGCTTCAGATTCATAGAAGGTCTCTTCAGAGTGGGTTTCTCGATTGTGATACTTTTGGGGTACTTGAGAGGGAATACAATGACTTATGGGCCTTAGGGCGGTGTGGTTCTATGCTAGGATCTCTTACAGTGAGCTTTGGGTGAGGATCGTGGTATTGTAACAAGGAGAAGTATCAGCTTGAGGGCAATTCGGAAGGAACTCGGAGAAATGGGACAACTTGGTAGTAGGTTGGATCAGTACGGTAATAGATATGATCGGTTTTTTGGGTACTTATGATGTGGTGAGGATCTACAGATGTTTTGGTGTCAATACTCTTGGGTTTGGCAACGTGCATAGCTTGGTTGAGTTAGAGAGACTCAGTTCTTATAGTTTGGTTATGGGCAAATGGGTTTCGAAGAGTTCTCTATGGAATCTATCATGGCTTGAGATGGATATTTCTTACTGGTATGAGGAATATGTTGCGTATTATGATTTTCTCCTAGATGGGACCAAATGGAAGGTTTCTGACTGATCGGGTATGTATTCTACTTGTGACTTAGAGTTGATTATGAGATCCTCGTACGCTTCATATGATGGCATGATAAATGCGGTGTGTTGTGTAGGATTGAGTTTTGCATGTGCAAGGTCACAGTTCATATTTGGAAGGAAGGTCATGAATTTTGGACAACATGGACAGTTTCATACACACACACACACACACACATATATATATATATATATATATATATATATATATGAATGTTATAAATGCTTGATAATTTCTGAGAAGGGTGCGCATTTCAGAAGGCGCACTGAGTGTTGATTTACGGACGCTTCATTGGAATTGCGATACTCGCATGGTTGACCGACTGCTGATATTCAGATTTTGCTATGTGGCACGGAAAAATTATGGAAGTATTCCCCGAGGGATGATCGTGTATGAGAGATGTGTTAGACATTCAGGCGGTGGAGTTGGGAGCAGATATGGTGATTCGTGTGTTCTATGAATTTGGAGATTGGGAGTTCTTAGAAGCAGATTGTTTCATGGTTGTGGACTGTGAAGTTGTGACCAAAGCTAGCCAGATGATAGTATGTGTTATAGTTCAGTCATTGTAGACTTTCGGAGGGTTATCTATCTATTTGTAGGTGACCATAGTTGATTTGGGATCCACTAGTAGTCCTAGTGAGGATGTGTATTCTATACTGGGTTGGATTGGTTGACTCTGTACTGCTACTATTGAGGGATGTGTCATTCGGTCAGAGTTGAGCGTATTCATGTTCTGATATGTTCTATGAGTTACCCTTCTATGCCACGAGGGGTTTTGATTTGTTGGTTATAATCACACATGGTGTGGTTCTATTTGGGCCTTTTAGCGGAATGTGAGCAAGATGGATATTAGGGCATTGAATGGTTGATTGCGCCTTGGTTATGTTCTCTCCGAACTGTGGTATATTGTGCTAGTTGCTTCTCCGTGGTTATGGTCATACACTTCGGGTATTTGATATTGAATTGTGTGTAGTTGTTGATTTTGAGCATGGTGGCTTGAGATATTCCATATGGACTCGTGTCTGGATGGGGACATGGGGTCATGCATTGCAGTTGGGTTATGTCGGGATATGATCCTTTGTGTTAGATTCATGTGTCTTGGTTCTACTATGTAAGATGGGTTTGTAACATTGCGGTTGTGGTGGTACTTGTTGAGCTTGCGGGACGGTTCTCTCGTTGGATTCATTTTCTATGTTTGAGTACATTTGGATTGATGCGTATTGGTGCACAGATTGCACGGTTTGCGGCTCTAGGTAGTATTGGTATGGCATGTCAGTAGTGTAGCTTATATTTGATAAGATGCGGTCGTTGGACCTAGAATGAGTGTTATCGGATCTGATTTGCAGTATATTTGGAAGCATAATGTTGCTGATCAACTTGGAAATTAGCTATAGTTCTTATCGAGTGAGTGGGAGCTCCATGGCTTGTTGACCTAATAAGTGGTTATGAGTTTTTGCGTGTTTGTTCCATCATTAGCAGTGTCCGAAGGTTTTAGAACGAGGTTTTATTTGATACGAGGTTTATTACCGGTACCGGGTTTGTTTCGAGCAGTTATTGTGGTCAGAATTATTGGCATGAGTATTTGAGTTATGTGGTATATCATGTGATTGCATCTTGGGCTATGGTTATGGCTTAATACAACTTGTTCATACTTATACAGTGTGTAGATGCGCGATTCAGATCTTATGGAAATTTCGGATGTTGGGAATTGGATTCTGTGGTTTACGGGCTAAGGTTGAAGTGATGATCTTCAGCTATGTTACATTGTCAGTCCTATATGGAATAGGGTGATGTGAGATTACCCCCTGGTACGTACGTGGTAAGGTTACATGGCGGTTTGATGGCTTTGGAATGACTCTCGGCACGTTCGAGGACGAACGTATGTTTACGTGGGGGAGGATGTAACGACCCGACCGGATTCGAGTTGGACTTTTGGGTTGATTTTGGGCTTTTGATTAAAGATCCGACCTTTATCGATTGGGTTTGTTTCCTTTGGAATTATTTGATGTATTTGAGTTGCTTTTGGCTAGTTTCGAGTCGTTCGAAGGTCGGTACGCACGAGATGGCATCTTTGGAGCATCGCTTGGCTTGCTCGGTATTTGATTTGGCTTGTTCGAGATAAGTAACACTTCTAAACTTGATGCTGAGGGTGTAAACCCCTGAATATACGTGATATGTGTTTGGTGTTGAGGTGGCGCACATGCTAGGTGACGGGCATGTGGGCGTGCACCGTGTGAATTGTGACTCGGTTATTTCTGTGGTACTATGTAGTTACCTAATCTTATTTGTATCTATGAAATCTCTATGGGATAGAGTAATTAAGCTGTGATCCATGTTAGAAACCATGTCTAGGCTATATGCTTATCCTGTTGGGACTCACTAAGGTCATTTCTGTTGTTGAGTTATTTGCTTACATTGCAATTGCATACTCAGTCATAATCATTCATTTGCATATTATATCTCAGTCTCTGTTACCATTTATTGATACATCACATCATCATTTTGGGCTGATTTTCATGACATTGTGAGCCCGAGAGACTGGAGAGATTGATGACCGAGTGAGGCTGAGGGTCTGATGGTGAGGATATTGATGGGATCGGGCTGCACGCTGCAACATGTTTTATTTGTTTATGCCATGATTAGCTTGTTATAGCGCTTGGGCTGAAGGAGCCCCTCCGGAGTCTATACACACCCTCAGTGAGCGCAGGTACCTACTGAGTTTGAGTGCCGAGTACGAGTGCTGAGTGATTAGGGAGGACTGAGTGACTGGGAGAACTGAGTGAATTGATACTCTGAGAGTATGCATATGGTTTATCACTGAGTTGCATTGCATTCGACATGCATACTTGACATACAGGCATAGAGATGCATTTTTCTCATGTTGTACGATATTTCGTCATTCAATGACTTCACATACACATTGACATGTATGCATAGAGATGTACTTTCCTCGTGCCACTTGAAAATAAAACATTTACCGGTTGAAGGTTTTGGGAAAAATCACAGTTTTACAAAAGTACTCATATTTTGGTGATTTCGGTAAAAGATTTGGGTTTTCACTGACATACTTGAAAAACATGCCTATTTTTCGGAACTGTGAACGAACTGAGCACTATATCTCCGAGTTACTTCTTTTATCCCTTTTATTATGTTGTTATGAATTGTTGTTTGCTATTGGTGTTGGACTCCGACCTTTGTTCCAGCTCGTCACTACTTTTAACCTAAGGTTAGGTTTGTTACTTATTGATTATATGGGATCGATTGTACTCGTATTACACTTATGCACCTTGCATCAAGATGTTGGATGTTGATGTTGTTGTGCACGGTGGGAGCTAGATTTGAAGATGTACCTGCGTTCCGGTCATAGGTGCCCCTTGATCTTGGCAGCTTTAGAATTTAAATCTGTTCATGTAAATTTCAAACAAATGATGTACTTTATTTCATACCGGCTTTATAAATTCTAAATCTTAGCAGCTCATGATTTGTACTACCAGTCCTCGAGAAATTCTTTTATAAAAGCAGTTATATTATCATTGCTTTTCTTATTAAATTTCATTAAACTAGTTAATTGTTAATTGGCTTACTTAGCGGGTTGGCTTAGGTGCTATCATGACTAGTTGGATTTTGGGTTGTGATAAGAACACACCGTAGTAGGTTTCGAGATTTTCACCACTGTTAAATGACTTGAATGACACGACAAAGATAATGAAGCAAATACACCCACTCCATGTAATGCTAAATGATGAGATCGTCAATGCTTAAGCGACCACCGTTGCCAAAATAAGTCGAGCTCCTCGTTTATTGCTCTCTCGGGCTCTTTGGGAGATGGTAACAATTCAAATAACCAACCCAACTGATATGTATTATAATCACTGAGGACACAAATTACAACTGAGAAATGGAAACGACAAGCACATAATGACTAACAGAAGATAACCAGAGATGAGAGAAAGAAGATCAGACAATACACAGATAAAAGAATGGGGATGAGAAGCTTAGACTCACAGAAAGGGGTTGAGAGAAACAAACTTTTTTTCTTCAACAATTGACACAATCCTTCTTACCAAATTCTAGTCCCTTTTTAACCATTTGCTAAATGGGCCTGGATCCAAAATAAAACTCTTCAATATTTTACTTAGCCCAATAATCTCAATTGACTCAACCTCATTCACCTCTTCTAGCCCATAGGCCCTTATAGAGTCATCTTGGTTCACAACAATACTTTCACCCTAAAAAAACCTTATCCTCAAGGTTCGAGTCAAGAATAGTATTAGCAACGCACTCTCCGCCAAATGTCTCTAGACAAAGGTGTTCTGGGAAATAAAAGGAGAATATGTGAACTATCACAACTTTGCAAACGTGACATGAGATAGTGGCCACTGTAGCATTGACAACCTCTGGCCCAATGTCACCACAAATCATAAAGCAACAAGTTAGAATCTTGGCAGGAAGAGAGTCACACTTGACTTGAGCTTCTTGGACTGTTCTCTCCAAACCAACAGCAAGAGAAGTGATGGCTTTAAGAAGAATGATGATCTTGGGGTGCTTTAACATGCCTCTTTGTCCACAAAGGATCATAACAAGCAACATCAAGGACATATTGAAGGTCAAAAATTTATTTGGCAGTGCCTTCAAATAGGTATGTGGATCATAGTTTTCCTAGAGAGCAACCTTGTTTACACTTGACATATAACCACCCGTAAGAATAGATGAATATATTACACTCATTTTCCAAAGATTCAAACTCAATAGTGATGATTCAGTTGACTTATTCTCTCTTACTATTGCACAACATAGTTCTGTAGGAAATATAGAGTTGACAAAAGCCAAAGTCACTCCCAACTGCCATAGACTACTGCCTTTGACATGGATTCCATCACCATTAATATGATAGTTGATAATTTGACAAGCCAGGCAGTGAGCATCACTGGTGCATACCATTTTTATCTCCTAGGCATGTTTCATATTCTCAACTGCAGCGAAAAACCTTGTTCCAACAGGTGCAACTATATACAAATGGGCATCATAGCATAACTGTAATATCAACACAATGTACATGAATTTTGTTGGACCAAGTTGAAGCATATCCCCAAGTATAGAAACCAGTGTACTCTTACAACCGTTATTTCTTAATAACTCAATATTATCTTTGGACAAAATTAAATCTCCAGAGGAACTAGTTATAAGAAGGAATAAGGCTATCTTCGATTAACAGAGAAGAAAATTTTGGTTTGTGTCAGCATAAAATAGCTTTCAGGTAAAGCAATGGCCAGAGATGCTTGAGAATATTGAGATATACTATTAATCATGCGGTTTAGATATAGTATTTTATTTTATTCTTTATGGAACAATTGTTTATTTAATTTATTCAATTCAATAAAGTACTATTTTAAATAGATAATTTGTTAATTACATGTGTGTCCTTTTAGATATGTAGTAGACAATTTAGTGTATGGAGTCTTAGCTCATGCACAGAAGATTAAATTGTCGGTTCACATAATTAATAAACTATGTTCACAATCAAAGATATTATTGGACAAAATATCTTGATGATTTTAGCACAAGATTATGGTATAATTTGTCTTGATTATGGAAGTGGTTTTACTCCGACTTCTTGTGCTAGTATACTTAGTGTATATTGAATGGACTAAGTAGAGAAAAGATATTTTTGTACTGAATATATATAAAATATTTTATCCAATTCATGAAATGAGCTTATACTTCTAATCTTGATATAATTATTATGATCAATGTAATTTGTTTATTATTTTGATTTATCAAAAGATACGACTCTATTCAGAGTTAGTGTATGCCTAATGATTGGACAATAACGAATAACATTTGTGAAATAATAATTAGTTGATAGAATCCATGACTTGATTTTGAGTTTGACGATACCCCTTTATGTGAGCTTATAAGTTTTCATGTGAAAACCCGGGCAGTGGATTTTGTATCCGTCACATAAAATGGTTTAAGCGGAATTATAAGGATTTAATTAGTTGATTAAATTAAATTTTCAGTGATTTAATTTAATTAACTGGTATTTGAGATCTTAACATGGGGAGTCAAAATAAGTGTTATTGAATTTTTGAAATTCATATTGAGGAGTTCAATTGCAGTTTTTTGGTGGAATAAACTGCAATTAATTATAGTAAGAATTAATTCATGCTAATTTCGAATTAATGCTATAATTAGTAACCTCTTATTATTTCTGTGGTCCCTGCTATACCTAGTAAAAACCTGGACTTAACTTGGGTAAAAAGTGACTTGAAAGAAAAGTCATCTGGTAGAGTTAGAGTAGGATTCTACTTGTGCAAGTAGAATCCTACACGTTTTTGGAGCTGATTTTCAGCCAAAAACTAGTCTACTTAAGGAAGACTAATTTCACCCAATAACTCACTTTTTAGAGTTGTATTGTTATTGCCCACTCAAAGCAAATTCGTTCAAGGTTTTACTAGGCATATAGCAGAAGACTGCAGCCCTGGATTCTAGCTGTGTGTAGGATTTGTGCAACGATTTCAAGAGGTTAGTGCTTCTAATCTAGCAATTATAGCATTGTCTAGTTTACATGTATTTGATGCCTGATTGTTTGCTTGCTTTCGCTGCGCATGTTCTAACAATTAGTATCAGACGCCGTCTTACATCTAACTAGATAATGTAATACAGCATGAATAGAGTAATATTAAAATGTGTTATTTAATGATACATGTTTGGTATG
This sequence comes from Nicotiana otophora, assembly GCA_000715115.1. NCBI lineage: Eukaryota > Viridiplantae > Streptophyta > Magnoliopsida > Solanales > Solanaceae > Nicotiana > Nicotiana otophora. The sequence goes on from AWOL01S0060237.1 coordinate 31,632, forward strand.
ATTATTCTATGTCAAAACTTGATTGTATTTATTTGTATTTTACTTCTGAAATTATGAATTAATATACATATGCATAAACAATGGTGTTATATTTAATGACAATGTGTTTAATTACGTTTTTGATGAATAGCAGTGTTGGTTTTAATAAAAATGTGACTGTTTTTTCAGAGTAGTATTAAATCTGTAATTATGGATTAATACATATATGCATAAACAGTGGATTAATACTATTAATCTGTTTTAGTTGCATTTTTTGCCCATAATCACAGTGTTATATTAATAAAAACATGTTTGTTTTGAATGCTATTAGTTCTAAAATTATGGATTAATACATATATGCATAAACAGTGGATTAATACTATTAATCTGTTTTAGTTGCATTTTTTGCCCATAATCACAGTGTTATATTAATAAAAACATGTTTGTTTTGAATGCTATTAGTTCTAAAATTATGGATTAATATACGAATTATGAACAGTAGCGTTTGGAACGGTGAAAAGCATTCCACAATTCTGTTTGAACACGTTTTTATTAAATAATAATAAAAATATTATTTTGAGTTCTGAAATCATATTTTAACATACATCAGTATATTATGTGATTTGAACCAGTCAAAATAATTAAAACCTTTAAAAACGCCAAAAACAGAATTCTACGAATAGGTCATGAATTTGGAATTCTGAAATTCTATCGAACTCTGATTGACCTTAAATTTGGTAGGTTCATCGGAAACGGACCAGTGAGAAATACACATTAGCTTTGCTCATGATGTACATCGTTTTTTGGGCATTCGGGGTCGTTTAGATGGGTTTTTGGCCATTTTTTCTATTTTCTGGAAAAAAAATTATAAAAGAATTTTTTTTAAAAAGAAATCAGTGATGGTAGGGTTCAATTCTCGTGGTTTTCAATCATGTTTTACATTAATATAATAAATTTATATGTTGACATAGGTCTTCTTCCACATCGGATAAGTTCATTATAGATGATTATTGTAGTTTTGCCTCTAGTTATTTGATTACTTGTATTAACTCTCCAACTGAGTTACATGTTGATTCAATGAAACTAGAGTTTATAAAAGTGATATTTACCTATCTTAAATTAATATTTTACTCTCCATCTGAGTTGGTCCTGTTTTAATTTATGGGGTAAATATCTTACATAACTCATATATTCTGCATGAATAGTTAAGTTTCCCTAACGAATCTAACTATTCAGTAAACATGGTTATATGTGTAATGTGTTTTTTTTAATTTAATTATTCTAAATACATAACTAATGATCTATTTAATGTGAATATCTCTCAGATTAACCATCTCTTCATTCAACCCACTTACCTCAATTTTGAACTAAAATAAGTTGGAAGGACCGAATTATGTTGACTGAAAAAGAAACCTTGATATTGTCCTAACTGCTGAAGGTTACAAATTTGTAATCACTGATGAGTGCCCAGAAATACCTGAAAATGCTACTGATGATCATGTTAAGGCCTATGACAAATGAGTCAAGGCTGATGAGATGGCGCGATGTTACATTCTTGCCTCTATGGCGAATGTTTTGCAACATCAGCATCAGTCTATGGGGTATGATTACGACATTCTCGAAAGTCTCAAAGATATGTTCGAGGAGCAAAATCATGCGGCTAAGCAGACTGTCATGAAAGCCCTTTTGAACACCAAGATGGCTGAAGGATCATCGGTCAGGGACCATGTACTGAAGATGATGAGTCTTTTGAATGAACTGGAGGTCCTTGGAGCTGTGATTGATAAGTAATCTCAAGTTGAGATGGTCTTACAGACTCTGCCTGACAGTTTTCAACAATTTCACTTGAACTATAACATGAACAAAATGAATTTGTCACTGGCGAAATTGTTGAATGAGCTGCAAGCGGCAGAATCTATTATCAAACAGCAAGCTCCAGTTGTGACACTTAATGTTGAGAAAGCTTCAGTTTCTAAGTCGAAAGGCGGTAAGAAAAAGAAGAAGGCTCAAAAGGTCTTGGCACCTGGAGGTGCGGCTGGTGTGAAAAAACCCAAAGAAAAATTTTATCATTGCAAGCAACCTGGGCATCACAAAAAGCAATGCCCTGCCTATCTGGCAAAGTTGAATAAACAAGGTAATTCAAATTTACATGTCGTTGAAACTTGTTTAGCGGCTGTCTCTACCATGTTTTGGTGTGTAGATTCAGGAGCCACTAATCATATCTGCACTACTTTGCAGGGGTTTCAGGAAATGCGACGGCTAAGTAAGAATGAAATTTGCGTTTTTCAAGCCAATGGCGAGCCAGCACCAGCTTTAGCATTAGGAGATATTAGAGTTTTGTTTAGTATTAATAGAGTTTTAGTTTTGAAAGATGTTCTTTATGTACCTTCTATTAGAAGGAATTTGATTTCGGTTTCAAAAATAATGGATGCGGGTTATAATATTTATTTTGCTAATAACTCTGCTGTTATTAAGTTTAATAAACGTTTTATCTACACTGCTGCTAGAGTACATGACCTTTCCATTCTTGATATATCTCCTCCTCATGTGCTACAACAACCAAAAGAATTATACAACATTAATCTGTCATATAAGAGAAAACGTATTTCTGAATTGAGCCAAACTTATTTATTGCACTTACGTCTAGGTCATATAAATCTAAATAGGATTTCGAGTCTGGTCTCTGATGGACCTTTGAGTTCATTGAAAGTGAAGTCACTGCTAACATGCGAAAGCTGTTTAGAAGGTAAAATGACCAAGAGACATTTTCCCTCAAAAGGAAATAGAGCCAGCAATAAGTTAGAATTAATTCACTCTGATTTGTGTGGCCCTATGAATATACAAGCAAGAGGTAGTTTTGAGTATTTTGTGACTTTCACAGATGATTACTCAAAATATGGAAACATTTATCTGTTACGCCGTAAGTCTGAATGTTTTGAGAAATTCAAGGAATTTAAGACGAAAACGGAGAAATGACATGATAAATATATCAAAACATTGCGATCTGATCGTGGTGGTGAATACCTTTCTGCGGAATTCATTAAATACTTATCAGATTCTAAAATTACATCTCAATTATCTACTCCAGGAACACCACAACAAAATGGTGTGGCAGAAAGAAGAAATAGGACCCTTATAGAAATGGTTAGATCAATGTTAAGTTATTCTGATTTGCCTTCTTCCTTTTGAGGATATGCTTTAGAAACAGAAAATTACATTCTAAATTTGGTTTCTTCAAAGTGAGTACCTTCAACTCCAGTAGAATTATGGACTGGGCGTAAGCCAAGTTTACGGCACATTCGGGTTTGGGGTTGTCCAGCACATGTGCTGAAAGGGAAAGTGGATAAATTGAAATCGAGGACAGAAGTATGCATTTTTATTGGATATCCAAAAGGAACTAAAGGCGGTTTATTTTATTGTCCCAAAGAAAAGAAGGTAATTGTTACGACAAATGCCAAATTTTTAGAAGCGGACTATTTAATGAACCATATTCCTAGAAGTAAACTAGTTTTACAGGAATTAAGTAATGGAGTCACTAATGACTCATCTATGGAACGTATCCCGGAAGCCAGTATTAACATACCACTACATTATCATAGTGGGAGAAATGTCAATAGGCAGTAGAATGCATAAGAGCAATTGCCTGACATCTCACTACCCTAAAGTAATAGGAGTAATGTTGAGCAACCTGAAATTGTTCTGCATCCTGCACTCCAGGAAGATCGAAATGATATCCCAACACCGCAAGGTATGGAGGATAACATTGCCGCTTCAGTTCCGGAAAATGATGTTATAATTCAACAACAAAATACTGCACCTGTAGTGACTAGTCGTAGTGGGAAAATTATAAGAAAACCTCTCCGTTTTGCGATCTTGGGAGAATCTTATGATAGAATCCCTAAAGAGCCCAACACGAAACCTATTAATTACGACGAAGCACTACAAGATACAGATGCCGATAAATGGGTTGCTGCTATGAAATCTGAAATGGAGTCCATGTACTCCAATCAAGTCTGGGATCTTGTAGAACCACCTACTAGAGTCAAACCCATTGGTTGTAGATGGATCTATAAGAAAAAGAGAGGAGTGGATGGAAAAGTGTAAACTTTTAAAGCTAGGCTTGTTGCAAAAGGGTTTACTCAAAAAGAAGGGATCGATTATGAGGAAACCTTTTTGCCAGTAGCCATGCTTAAATCCATTAGGATTCTCTTATCCATTACTGCTCATTACGATTATGAGATTTGGCAAATGGATGTCAAGACGGCTTTTCTAAATTGAAGTCTTGATGAGTGCATCTATATGGCACAACCAGTTGGTTTCGTATAAAGTGGCAATGAGCACATGTTGTGTAAATTAATGAAATCTATTTATGGATTGAAACAAGCTTCTAGAGCATGGAACACTTGTTTTGACACATCGATTAAAACCTTCGATTTTGATCAATGTGAAAATGAGTCTTATGTCTATAAGAAGTGGGATGGAGATAAAGTTATATTTTTGGTTTTGTACGTAGATGATATTTTGCTCATAGGAAATAATGTGAGTATGTTGAATTCAGTAAAGAAATGGTTGTCCTCACATTTCGATATGAAAGACTTGGGACAGGTAGCACATATCCTTGGGATCAAGCTTATGCGAGATCGCAAGCGAAGGATATTAGGCTTATCTCAAGCACTTTATATTGATACTATTCTTACCAGGTTTAGCATGCAAGATTCCAAGAAAGGTTTTCTCCCTTTTAGATATGGAATCTCTCTGTCGAAAGATCAGTCCCCAAAAATGACTGATGAAATAGAAAAGATGAAGGCGATCCCTTATGCTTCTGCTGTAGGGAGTCTCATGTATGCTATGCTATGTACTAGACCTGATATCTGCTTTGTTGTTGGCATGGTTAGTAGATTTCAGTCTAACCCTGGACGAGAACACTGGACTGCCGTTAAGCATATAATCAATTACTTGAAAAGGACTAGGCATTATATGTTGGTGTATCACTCAGGTGATCTTGCACCCATTAGCTATACTGATTCATATTTCCAGTCAGATAGAGATTCTAGAAAATCTACCTCAGGATATGTTTTTACCTTAGGAGGTAGAGCTATAAGTTGGAGGAGCATCAAGCAATCATGTGTTGTTGATTCCACCATGGAAGCCGAATATGTGGCTGCATCTGAGGCAGCTAAAGAGGCTGTTTGGCTCAGGAACTTTCTAAAAGAGCTTAATGTAGTTCCTTCGGTTCAAGCACCGATTGTACTTTATTGTGACAATAATGGTACAGTTGCAAAC
>AWOL01S0060238.1:0-15174 GCA_000715115.1 Nicotiana otophora
ATCATGTGTTGTTGATTCCACCATGGAAGCCGAATATGTGGCTGCATCTGAGGCAGCTAAAGAGGCTGTTTGGCTCAGGAACTTTCTAAAAGAGCTTAATGTAGTTCCTTCGGTTCAAGCACCGATTGTACTTTATTGTGACAATAATGGTACAGTTGCAAACTCGAAGAAACCAAGAAGCCATAAAAAGAGTAAGTATATTGAACATAAATATCACTTAATTCGAGACATAACTTGGAGAGATGATGCAAGAGTGTTGAAGATTGCGTCAGAGGACAATTTAGCAGACCCATTTACAAAGAGCTTGACACAGAAGATTTTTGACAAGCATGTAGAAGGAATGTGTATTAGAGTAGTAGACGCATGGTTATGAGTCTAAGTGGGAGACTGTTGGGATATACTATTAACCATGCGGTTTAGACATAGTATTTTGTTTTATTCTTTATGGAACAATTATTTATTTAATTTATTCAATTCAATAAAGTACTATTTTAAATAGATCATTTGTTACACGCGTGTCCTTTTAGTTATATAGTAGACAATTTAGTGTATGGAGTCTTAGCTCATGCACAGAAGATTAAATTATCGGTTCACATAATTAATAAACTATGTTCACAATCAAAGATATTATTGGACAAAATATCTTGATGATTTTAGCACAAGATTATGGTATAATTTGTCTTGATTATGGAAGTGGTTTTACTCCGACTTCTTGTGCTAGTATACTTCGTGTATATTAAACGGACCAAGTAGAGAAAAGATATTTTTGTACTAAATATATATAAAATATTTTTTCTAATTCATTAAATGAGCTTATACTCCTAATCTTTATATAATTATTATGATCAATGAAATTTGTTTATTGGTTTGATTTATCAAAAGGTACGACTCTATTTAGAGTTAGTGTATGCCTAATAGATTGGACAATAACGAATAACATTTGTGAAATAATAATTAGTTGATAGAATTCATGACTTGATTTTGAGTTTGACAATACCCCTTTATGTGAGCTTATAAGTTTTCATATGAAAACCCGGGCGGTGAATTTTGTATCCGTCTGTTTAAGCGGAATTATAAAGGATTTAATTAGTTGATTAAATTAAATTTTTAGTGATTTAATTTAATTAACTGGTATTTGAGATCTTAACATGGGAAGTTAAAATAAGTGTTTCTGAATTTTTGAAATTCATATTGAGGAGTTCAATTGCAGTTTTTTTGGTAGAATAAACTGCAATTAATTATAGTAAGAATTAATTCATGCTAATTTCGAATTAATGCTATAATTAGTAGCCTCTTATTATTTCTGTGGTCCCTGTTATACCTAGTAAAAACCTGGACTTAACTTGGGTAAAAAGTGACTAGGAAGAAAAGTCATCCGGTAGAGTTAGAGTAGGATTCTACTTGTGCAAGTAGAATCCTACACGCTTTTGGAGCTGATTTTCGGCCAAACACTAGTCTACTTAAGGAAGACTAATTTCACCCAATAACTCACTTTTTAGAGTTGTATTGTTCTTGCCCACTCAAAGAATATTCATCCAAGGTTTTACTAGGCATATAGCAGAAGACTGCAGCCCTGGATTCTAGCTGTGTGGAGGATTTGTGCAACGATTTCAAGAGGTTAGTGCTTCTAATCTAGCAATTATAACATTGTCTAATTTATATGTATTTGATGTCTGATTGTTTGCTTGCTTCCGCTGTGCATGTTCTAACAGAGACCTCATACAAATCCAATCAGAAATATAGAAGTGAGTTAAAATTGGCAAACTAGTAACTGACAATGCCAAAAGAAATTGCAAATTGTATGACTTCACAAACCATGGTTGTCGGGGATCCCAAACTCTAGTCTTAGAGTTAGCATACATATTGAAGCACAACCTGCTAGTACATCCCAGTAATAGTAAGACCGCCACGTACTCTTTTGAATCTGTTAGAACCAAGAACTCAAAACGTATTCCCGATCCCATAAACTAAGAGTCGGCGCTATTGCGTGAACGTTACTATAAAGAAACGGGCACCATGAACAAATAAAAATTGATTCAAAATACATTGATCATTGAATCACCCAGTATAACTTCTATTCTCATCTTCAAGAAGTACTTTAATATAACGGAAATGGACCAAAACTGCCCCTCAAGTATGCGAAATTAAGGGCTTTTGCCCTTCGTTAATGGTTTGGGCCAGCCCTACCCCTTCCGTTAAGGCATTGGGCCAAAAGTGCCGTTTTTTAAACTTAACCCAACAGCTGACACATTTAGTCACTAATTGATGTTAATTATATAATTAATTAGTAAGAATTGACTATTTGACTTCAAATTTAATATAATTTACCCTGACCTGATCCACCCGATAACTTTTAATCCTAGTCAGTCCTCATTTATCTTATAACAATCTAACAAAAACCCTCCTGCTTTCTTTAGGCGAATTGTTCTAGCGCATTCCTTTTCTAGGGATCTTACTGATCGAAGGAGGAACATAATCAAGTTTTTGATAGAGGTGAAAGTTGGAGAACCAAGGTACGCAACTAATTAGTGTTTTTAATTTTTATTGCGGGTTAAGGTTTGTCGGCCTTTTCTGTATAAAAAAAAATAGTTTTATGATGTTGTTGTAGGTAAATGATTAAAATACTTATTTTTATATGTAAAGTTTAGTTTTTTTTTATGGCTATGATGGAATGTTTTACGGTCCCGATGTCTCGTAGTTTTTTTTATAAAGTTTTTTAACAGATTATTGTCATTGTGTAGTTTCTGATGTGGTCTATCTTTTGTTCCCTTTTTCTATTCCCTTTGTATGTGAAAGGTATTGGAGATGATGAGAAAGTCGACCTGGTTTTTCACTATGGGGGTAGCTGGGTAATTTCACCTAAACTTGTATATAATCAGAATTTGCTGCATGTTTTGTCTGGTTATGAAACTAGTGTTGTTTGATATGCTACTATTTGTGACGAGTTTACAAAGAGCTTAGGGTTTATGAAAGTCAAACAGCTTCTTATTGTTGGTCAAGGTTTGTCGGCCTTTTCTGTCTAAAGAAATAGTAGTTTTCTGATGTTTTTGTAAGCAAATGATTAAAAGACTTAGTTTTATATATAAAGTTTAGTTTTTTATGGCTTTGTTGGGATGTTTTACGGTCTCGATGTCTCGTAGTTTTTTTTTAATTTGTTTAACTAATTTGTCGTTGGGTAGTTTCTGATGTAGTTTATTTTTTGTCCCCTTTTTCTGCTCCTTTATATGTGAAAGGTATTGGAGATGATTGAGAAAGTCGACCTGATTTTACACTATGGGGGTAGCTAGGTAATTTCACCTGAATTTGTATATAATCAGAATTTGTTGCATGTTTTGTCTGGTTATGAATCTGGTGTTGTTTGATATGCTACTATTTGTGGCGAGTTTACAAAGAACTTAGGGTTTATGAAAGTTAAACAACTTCTAGTAGCGGGGCCTTCTAGAAGATATTTGTAATACTCCGTAAATCTGAATTAGTTGTGGATGCATTAATAGAGTATTAATATGACCTTTTAACATTGGAAGTCCTATCGTGATGAGTATGGGTGGAAACCGTTCTTTTGGAATCAAGACTAATAGTGAGGTGCATAAAATTTGATAGAACCAACTAAGTTTATGGGAGGTACATCTTATAGCCTTAGATAGTGCAAGGCCATGAAAACTCACAGCCATAGACAATGCAAGGGCATAAAAACTCACGGTCATGGACAGTGCAAGGCATTGTCCAGGGAATTAACCTCAGTGCCCCTGACAGTGCAAGGCATTGTCCAGGGCATTAAAGTCAGCGCCCCTGACAGTGCAAGACACTGTAGTTTTGGTGCCTCTGATGATGCCCCACGCCGATGATATTTATCCGAGCTACTTTTATTTCTTCCTCAATTTTTGGGATGCGTACACTTATTTAAACCCTACCTCGTTCCCTACAAACCCAAACACATACATATGCTCTAGAAATGAGAGCTCTCAAGAACCCAACTTCCCCAAGGTTCCTCCATCATCCAAGGCTAGTTCTAACGATGATTCTAAGTTAATTTTAATTCTCCAACAACTTATTAACATGGGTAAATCCTTCAAATAATTAGATATTTGATCGAGATACTGTTGTTGAGAAAAGAAACCTTAGAACTCGAATTCATGAGAATTGAACTTCAAAAAGGTAATGCTTCTACTCCCTAATCATTCATAGCTATGAATTGATGAATTTTTAGGAGAATACTTGATGGGTTTGATAAAGAGAATCATATGAACTATGCTAGAGTTTGGGGTTATTCACTTATGATTGTTGTAGGCATTTGGGTGATGAGAAATGGTGTTAGTAACATCTATTTGGGATTGTAGAATCACCTAGAAATAGTAGAATAAGAACTTTGTGTATAAAAGATCAATTATTGAGGGCTATGAGGTTTTACGCTCATAAGGTGTTTGATAAAATGCCTAAGTGACTAAAACATGAGAATTAGTGCTAATATTGGTTCCTCTTGATATATATTGACATAGATTATCGTTGAAAGAGGCGACGAACATTGTGATACGCTTAAACAGACCAGATTCAAGGTATGTGAGGCTAACTCTTTATGTTTGGGAATGTTAATGATTCTCCCTACACTACATTTCTTTTATAACGCTACTTATTACCTCAAAAATATATAGTTAAGCCTAGTTCCTTGAATAGTTGCAGAACTTTTATTCTCTAGTTTTGTAACTCGTTCATAACTTTCATTCTAAACGTTGTGAGCTCAGTGCGTAATCAATATAGACTTGGGTTTGATGCCCATGAGTCTTAGTCTAGATTACTTAGCATGTCATAAACAAATGAAGTTTCAGTTTTCATAATCAGTTCATGAATACATGTCTCAGTCTAGTCCTATTAAGTATTCCAGTATCATGTAACTCAGTATGATTCATTATTTTAGTATCATGTATTGCAGTATGATTCTCAGTATATGAGTTTAAATCCTTGAATGTTGAACACTTGTATTTGGGCCTGAGGCCATAGTTTATATGCTTTATGCATATTTGGGCTTGAGGTCGTAGTTTATGCTTTATGCATGTTTGGGCCTGAGGCCGTAGTTGATGCTTTATGCATTTTTGGGCCTGAGGCCGTAGTTATGTATATGTATACTTGGGCCTGAGGCTGTAGCTTGTGTAGATATATATTGGGCCTGAGGCCGTAGTTTATTCTGATAAACAAGTTGTTCATCATTCAGAAGAGGGAATATTCATATCCTTACTTCCTTTATTCGGTTCAGTTATTAGTTATCTGTTATCATTTTAGTTATCAGTTATCAATTCTCAGTTATCAGCTCAGTTTTAGTTTTAGTTTCAGTATTTATAGTTCTTTCTTTTAGTTGCTTTACATACCAGTGCAATTCAAATGTACTGACGTTCCATTTGCCCGGGGTCTGCATCTCACGATGCAGGTAATGATTTACAGGTTGACGATTCAGAGCGCTAGGATTCTCGTACTGGCTATTGGGTGAGCCCTAGTTCTTTTGGGAAATTATCATTATTTTACAGTCTTTCATTATTTACAGACAATCAGTATTTTTAGTACTTCATTAGAGGCTTCATAGACTAGAGTAACAGTTAGATAGAGTGACAAGCTTTTCATGTTAAGCAATGTTGACTACATATATGTTTCAGACTTGTATTAGTATTTCCACACTTTGATTTATATCATTCAGACTTTCAGTATATCAGCATGTGTTAGTTTATCTTCCGCATTCAGTATGTTATGATATCACATGTTGATTTAGCCAGCCAGTTAGTTTGCTCGGTCACATGTAGTCAGGCACCGAGTGTCGTGTTACGTCCAGTCCCAGGTTCGGGGCGTGACAATATTACTTGGTAACAGATGATGATAGTATGAGGACCTTGCAATACTTATTCAGTAATGAGTTTAGAGTTATAAATCTTGTTGTAGATGCTTCAGATTTGAGGGTTTTTTCTCAAGACATCAAAAGTGAGTGAAGTGCTTACGCCACTTCAGAGATAGGGGCGAGCAAAAGAACTCGTTCTTTCATTTTGAGATCTTTAGATTCGTAAGATCCTAATAGAGTCCGTTTACTTTCTATTGTATTAGTCAAGCACTAGCGCCCTACAACTAGTATAGTATAGCAGAGCAGCCAACTTCAAAGCTTACCTGATTCCAAAAAGAAGTATAATACCATACTAAAAACATACATTGTAGATGTTAATCTAACTTCTGAGCAAGAAAGTAGTAATGGTGAAAATGACTCTGATAATTCAATCTCATCTGGTTATAACTCTGAAGAACTTGAGTCTTTTATCCAAGAAAGAAGGAGGGATGTGAGTTTTAAGTTGGAGAACTATAAGGAATTAGAGAAGGGTCAATCATTTAAGGATATAAATGAGGCTAGAAAGGTGATAAACTTCTATGCAATAACTAATCGTGTAGGTTTGAGGATAGCAAAAAGTGATACCACTGGGGCTAGGTATAGGTGTCAGGATGGAAGTCACTTTGTCTGTTTCATATCAAAAGAAGGGAGGAGTGAAACCTTTAGCATACAAACATTGAATCCTAATCACACATGTGACCGTGTGTATCAAACTCCTAGGGCAGGTACCAATATCAAAGGGCATAAAATCCAATTAAAAAGCAGCTCAACGGATATATTCTGTCATTCAGTACGCACCCCATGCGCGAAACCAAATCTAATTCTTGAACCAATTTCCCATGGCTACACACGCACCGTCCGGTCATATTTCAGCGAGTGCGATACATCCAACCCACCATCCGCCAGATAATAATGCTTATATGGAATATCTGGTTAATATGAACCCTCAAACATCTCAAATTGAAACACGGTATGCTACAACTATTGTTTCCCCAATCGCAAGTCCGCCCACCATTTTAAAGCCTGGTCCATCTCCCTCAAATCTATCATCAGGGACTTTATCATATGCAAATATGGTCAACGCTGCATCTCCAACACCTCAACAACGGAGGCCAAGGATTTCCCCGGCAAAGCAAACAACTAAAATGGGCAAACCAGCTGTGATTTTCTCCCGCAAAGATTATTTTGAAACTTTGGCCTCTGATTGCAAATTCACAATTCTGGGTAAATTTTCTTTCACTATGCCAAAGATTGAAAGTATCAGAAAATACTTTACTACCCAAATCCATTTTAGAAGTAATGTGAAAACTACTCATGTGGACTCCAAGCACATTTATATAGACGTTGATAATTTACATGACTATAATTTAGTATATTTTAGAAGGTTTATGGACATTGGAGAACATTATCTGAGGTTTTTGAAATGGACCCCCGATTTCGTCCCGGGAGAGGAAACCCCCATTTCCCCAATTTGGGTAGTCATGTCCGTGCTTCCATGGCATTGTTATCACTGAGAAGCAGTGAATTAAATAGTAAAACAAGTGGGAGTATTACTTTCTCTAGATAAGGCCACTATGATTAAGACTATGGGCTGTGAAGCTAAGGCCAGGGTGGAGGTAAATTTGACAAAGGACCTTCCTGACAGTGTTTGGGTCGGATATGACGAAGGGGATGAAGATGGTTACTGGCAACCTTTGGTATATGAAGGAGTACCAGATTAATGCAAATATTGTAAACACCAGGGACATAAGGAGGAACAATACAGAATTAAAGCAAGAGACAACTCCAACATTAATTTAGTTGAACCAAGAGAAAGACAAGGTGAGGATAGAGTTACCGAGCAAAAGGAACAGACCAAAAATAAAGGAGAAGGTAGTCAGCACATGGCTACTAACAAGAGCATTCCAGTAAAGGAGCTTAATCAGGCAATTCAACAAAATCAGATCAATGACATAATGGTGAACCAACAACAACTAAAGAAAATTACTACCAAGGGGAAAGAAATTGCCCAAGGAGAAACTAGTACAACAATAGCTCATATGCAGATCAATGCCAAGGCACAAAACAAAGGAAAAAGTGACCAAACAAATCTATATACCAATCAATCAAGTTCTTGAACCACAGAGACAACCTACTATAACAGCAGCTGAGAAAAGTAACAATGTGGGGGAGAACAAGGATAACGGAGGAACTAATACTATAACAGAAGTTCTGAAGGAAAAGAATCTCCAGGTGATGAACATGGGAGACGAGTTACTATCTAGAATAGAACAACTTCCTGAAAATCAGAGACAACCTACAACAATTGCAGCTGAGACAAATAATACAATGAGTGAGAATAAGGAAAATGAAAGGGTTGATTTTATAATAGAAGTTGAGAAAGAAAAGAATCTCCATGATCCAGAATCCCCTAGCAACTTCCAGATGATGAATAGGGGAGAGGAACTATTGGTTAGAACGGAACAGGTTCACATGGTCGAGGAGAAGCAGAACAATGATTTACAATTAATTACCAACTATGAGAGGGTTACTAAGAAAACACATGATCCAGAAACTGACAAAAACAAGAAAGGGACAAGTACAAGTAGTAATGTGATCGACAATTTGAATCAAAATTCCACCATCAATCCAGATAACTCACCTTCTTATTCCAACAATTCCTATCAAAGTGCTAGAGCTATAAAAAGGGCTAATAAGAAGAAAAGGATACTGGAAGTTATTAATGCGCAATATGGAATTCCTTCTGAAGTTTGCCAATATGCTTGCAAACACAATGGGAATATCCAGGGGGGAGTGAATGATGTGAAAGATTTTAATCTAGTTGTCGAGCTATACGGGGAACAAGTAGCATGTGATCTAAATTGTCAAATGAAACTGGTGGATGAGGAAACTGATTAAGAGACTGAATATGATAATCATATACAAATAGCTACTAAGGAGAATGATTAAGAAATAGAAAATGAGGAAACGGATAGTGATAGAGAACTATACAGTTTTAATGCTAGTTCAGAGTAAACTACAGGGATCCTAATTCAGCATTTCGGCACGCGGAAGAAGATAGATCAAGGAATCCAAACTGAATTGGATAGAGTAACCCAGCAGGGACATCTTTCTCCTAGATATTTCAATAACAAAACCAACGCCAAAGGAAAAGATCTCATAAAGGGATCCCAAAAAGTTCCTAAAAAGAACTTTTAATGATTAATATCCTCAATTGGAATATTAGAGGGATGAAATCCCAAGCAGCAACAGAAAGAGATATCCCACTCATGCAAAGATATAGAATTTCTTTCTTGGCTTTTCAAGAACCATTTGTTGGTGAATCAAATATTAGTAACTACATCATGTGAAAGATTTTAATCTAGTTGTCGAGCTATACGGGGAACAAGTAACATGTGATCTGAATTGTCAAATGAAACTGGTGGATGAGGAAACTGATCAAGAGACTGAATATGATAATCATATACAAATAGCTACTAAGGAGAATGATTAAGAAATAGAAAATGAGGAAACAGATAGTGATAGAGAACTATACAGTTTTAATGCTAGTTCAGAGTAAACTACAGGGATCCTAATTCAGCATTTCGGCATGTGGAAGAAGATAGATCAAGGAATCCAAACTGAATTGGATAGAGTAACCCAGCAGGGACATCTTTCTCCTATATATTTCAATAACAAAACCAACGCCAAAGGAAAAGATCTCATAAAGGGATCCCAAAAAGTTCCTAAAAAAAACTTTTAATGATTAATATCCTCAATTGGAATATTAGAGGGATGAAATCCCAAGCAGCAACAGAAAGAGTTATCTCACTCATGCAAAGATATAGAATTTCTTTCTTGGCTTTTCAAGAACCATTTGTTGGTGAATCAAATATTAGTAACTACATCAGGACCTTTGGGATGGCTAACTGTTTCTCTAATAGTAATAACAAAATTTGGTTATTCTGGAGTCATGATATCAACAATAGGGATCAAATAGTCAACTGTAGACTATCCCATATTAGCATTGATACACTAGTGTACATCTCCATTGTTTATGCTAAATGCACTAGCGTCGAAAGAGAAGAACTTTGGAATGATATGAGATATTTTGCTACTGGAGGGACCTACCCTTGGGATATTTGTGGAGATTTTAATTCTACCACTATGAAGGAAGAAAACAATGGAGGAAAACCTTTTAACCTAAGGAAGAACCTTCCTTTTATTTCTTGCATAGATAATGGAGGTGCAATAATAACAAAAAAAAGAAGAAGAAGATTTGGAAAAGATTGGACAGACTATTAGTTAATAGTGAATGCGAGGATATTTTTCCTATATCTACAGTCTAACATCTATCAAGAGTGAGCTCAGATCATTGCCCTTTACCGATACAATGTAAGAAAAATGATGAAGAGCACCCTAAATATTTTAGGTTCCTGGACTTCTGGATTGAACAAATTGGTTTCAACGATATTGTCAAAGAAGCATGGAGTACACACTTTGAAGGCAATGCTTTACGGAAAGTGCAACAGAAGCTAAAAACTGTCAGCAAATCATTGAGCCAAAGGTCTAAGAATGTTCTTTGAGATATATTTGATATTGCTAAAGTACTGGAAAAGAAGATTGAAGAAGAAGATAATAAACTTCAACAGGATGACAATGAGAACACTAAAATGTATTTGAACAAGCTGAAGGCTGAATATATACTACATATAAAGAAGGTTAACTCATATTGGAAACAAAAAGCACACCTCAAGTGGAATCTGGATGGAGACACCAACTCTAGATACTTCCATAAGCTCATCAAGGGCAGAAGAGACTTTTCCTCCACGGAATTAAGGGAGAAGACAATCAATGGATAGAAGGAGAAGAAGACATTTCAGAAGCTGCCATAGAATACTATGAGAAGATGTTTTCTCAAGAAGCTCAAAGGATTGACCTTCAGTTTATTGATATTATTCCTAAAATGAAAACTGAAGAGGACAATAATAGTCTGATAAATATGCCATCAAAAGAAGAGGACAAACAAGCTGTTTTTGATATTGATCCAGGAAGCACAGAAGGTCCCGATGGTTTCAATGGTAGGTTTTTCCAACAAACCTGGGACATCATAGAGGAAGATACTTATAATATGGTATTGGAAGTGATTAATGGAAGGGAACTTAGCAAATTTATCACTCATACATGCCTTGTTTTGATTCCTAAAGTAGAAAATCCTCAATCATTCTCTGAACTCAGACCCATCAGCCTTAGCAATGTAACCCAAAAGATTATCACCAAATTGCTGAATAACAGATTGTCTAGGCTATTGACTAAGATTATTTCTCCTAATCAAAGTGGATTAATCAAGGGTAGAGCAATTGGAGAGAATGTTCTTGTGGCACAAGAGATTATTAGTGGTATTAATCAAACAAGATATGAACAAGGCTTATGATAGAATGGATGTTTCTTTGTGGGGCTATGAGGAAAATGGGATTCGCAGAACAATGGATATATACTGTGTGGAACCCTATATCCAATGTATGGTACTCTATCCTTATTAATGATAAAGGGGAAGGTTTCTTCAAATCAGCTAGGGGTTTGAAGCAAGGAGACTCTTTATCCCCTTCTCTATTTATTGTAGCAGCTGAGGCTCTTTCTAGAGCATTAAACAATCTACATGAAAATCCTGATTTTTCAGGATTTACCATGAATAAGAAGGGACCTCAAATAAATCATCTCGCCTATGCAGATGATTTGATTATTTTCACCTCAGATAACACAAAATCTATTAGACTCGTCAAGCACATGCTAGTAGAGTATGAGAAAGCTTCAGGCCAACAGGTGAATAACCAAAAGAGTTGCTACTTGGTAAACCATACGTGTCATCAAAATAGCATCAGAATTATTGAAAAGCATTTAAAGTTCAGAAGGGAATTTTTTCCTTTTAAATATTTAGGATGCCCAATATATACAGGTAGAAAGAAGGTGCAATACTTCTCTAGAATGACATCGAAGATTTTTCATAGAATTACTAGCTGGCAAGGGAAACTTTTATCTCCAAGAGGCAAAACTATTCTTATCAAGCATGTACTGTCTGCCATTCCTATGCACTTGTTATCCCATTTTTCAACCTCCTAAAACTGTGCTTAAGATGTTGGAGAGATTTTTCGCTAATTTCTTCTGGGGTCAAGCGGATGAAAGCAAGAAATATCATTGGGCCTCTTGGAGAAAGTTATGCTACCCTACCAAAGAAGGAGGAGTGGGTTTTAGAAATTTGAGTGACACCACCAAGGCCTTCACAGCCAAAATCTGGTGGCTTTTCAGAACTAATAAATCTCTATGGGCTTCATTTTTATTGACTAAGTATTGCAGTAGAATTCATCATGTCCCTAGGAAAGGAAACTCAAAGCAGTCCGGCTCATGGAGAAGCTTAATGGAGATTAAAAAAAAAGAAGTAGAACCGCATATAACATGGAGGATCCAAGGAGGAAATTCTTCTTTCTACTGGGACAACTGGACAGGTTTGGGCCCTTTATCCAACTTTTGCAACTGCTCCATTTATAACAAGGATAAGGTTTTTAACTTTATTATTAATAATTCCTGGAATAGTCCTAAATTATATCAAGTTATTCCAGGCTATTTGGTTGAACACGTTAGAGGTATCAAAATAGGTAACTCAAATGTACAAGACCAAGCAATATGGACTGGCTCATCTAATGGTCAGTTCATTTGTTCCTCCACTTGGAATAGCCTGAGACAAAGACAAGAAATTTCTTTTGTGAATAAGTTCTTATGGCATAACGCTATTCCTTTCAAAATCTCTCTTTTTGGTTGGAAACTTTTGAAAGACAAACTACCGACAGATGATAATATCAAGAAAATGGGAATTTCTTTTCCATCAAAATGTGCTTGTTGTACGAAACCAATGAATGAAGATGGGCATCATATTTTCATTGATAGCAACATCAGCAAAGCAGTCTGGAAATACTTCAGAGACCAATTTGGGAATAGGGATTATGATGGTCATATTAGGCAACATATGATGATTTGGTGGTTCTCTGAATACCAGAAGCCTATCCATAAACTCCTTCAAGCAGCCCCTTTGGTCATCAGTTGGAACATTTGGAAAGCGAGAAATAAGAGTAAATATGATCAACAAAGGTTCTTTGTTCCTAAAATTGTACACCAAATTTGTCATGATGTTACTCTGATTATCCATAAGCAGTTCAGGCAGGTTGACTTAGCAATTTCATAGGCGCAATTGACTCAGATGATTGTGGAAGTTAGACCACAGTTGAATATTATCAAAGTCTCATAAAAATTTTCTCTAGAAGGGACCATTTAATTAAACACTGATGGATGTTCTAGAGGTAAACCGGGTATTAGTAGTGGAGTAGGGGTCATTAGAAGGCACAATGGAGAAATGGTTGGTATATTTGCAGTATCTTTTGGTACCCAGAGTAATAATGCAGCTGAATCTATGGCTCTAGATATAGGGTTGCAATGGTTCATAGATCAGGGACACAAAAATATTATTGTGGAATTGGATTCACTCTTAGTTATTAACTGGATGCGTGGAAAGTTTAATCCTCCTTGGAGTTTGCTTACTACTATTGAAGAAGCTAAGAGGAAGACTAATTTCTTTAATGAAATACAATTCATGCATTGCTTCAGGGAAGCAAACAAAGTGGCGAATGCATTAGCTAATGAAGGATCTGAGATAAATAGTGTTAAATAGTTTTACTCTACTCAAGAACTTCCATCTCAGGCCAGGGGATACTTATACATGGACAAGGATCAACTCCCTAATTTTAGAATAAGATATTCCAAAAAGCTATCTTGTTTATGATCCACATGATAACAGTGATGCTACTTTTTGTGCTTTGGTTAGTCACTGTAGTTGTGAACAAGGGACATGGTCCTTTCCAAACGATAGGATTTTCATTGTATATCTTTCTTCATGAGTCCAGGAATATGCCTTCATTTTCTTTTGTTTTAGTGGAGATTAGATTTTATGTCCCCCTCCTTAATGTGATTACCTGGATTTTAATTTACAAGGTGTGGGTCATGCCAAACCCACCGTCACCTAAAGACGGATTTATAAAAAAAATAAAATAAAAAAATAAAAAAGGTGCCAATACCATATCACTTATATTTAAGAGTAGGTTCAATATAATCCTCAATACAAGGCAAACGACTTAAGAGGGGAATTAGAGACTCGTTATTACCTAAATGTGTCTAAGAACACGCTCAAAAGGGCTAAGCGGTTGGCTCTTTAGAAACTTGAGGGTACTTTCATTGATGACTACAAGAAACTTGAAGCATATGGCATATAAATTAGGACTTCTAATCCCGGAAGTGATGTTGTTATCAATATATCAAAGGATGCTCTTGAGGAATGCAAAATGAGGTTCTTGAGGATGTACATCTATTTGAAAGCATTAAAGGATGGTTGGAAAAGTGGTTTGAGATCATTAATTGGCTTGGATGGTACTTTTTTGAAGGGAAGATTTAAGGGACAGTTGTTAGTAGCTATAGGGCAAGACTGTATGAACCATTTTAATCCCATTGTATGGGTAGTGGTAGACAAAGAAATAAGCAGAACCTGGACCTGATTTTTAGAGCTTTTGAAGCATTCTTGGGATCTTAAAGATGGAGATGGAGTGTCATTCATCTCAGACATACAAAAAATAAGCAATTTCAGTTTTTTCTATCAGTTTTATTATTTTATAGAATCACTTTTTCAGTTTTATCTTATTAATTTCTGGTTTGTGGATTCACAAGGATTAATTGATGCAAAGAATAATGTGTTTCCTAAAGCTAGGCACAGGTTTTGTGCAAGGCATATTGAGGCCAATCGGTGTAAAAAATGGAAGAATTGGACAAGCCAAAAAGCTGACGTGGTGGTGTTCTTGGGTCACACATGAAGAAGACTTTAAGGATCAATTGAGCAAGGTGGGTGATATCAATAAGGAAGCAGCTAAAGACTTGTTGAAATACCATCTCAAACTTGGTATAGAGCTTATTTTGACAATCAGTGTAAAAATAAAATGGTTGACAACAACTTCACAAAGTCATTTAATGCCTATCATCAAAATATTTGAGGAGATAAGGTTGAAAGTTATGAAGATATTGGTTGATAATGAAGCCAAAATGAGGAGCTGGAGTGGAGAGTTTAGTCCAACCTGCATGAAACTATACAATGCTTACAAAATAATAGCTCATGACTGCCTTGTAAACTTTAATAGTGAATTTGGTTATGAAATTTCAGAGGGTGACGACAAACACATAGTTAATCTTCATACTAGAAAATGCACTTGTAGGCTTTGGGACCTATCTGGGATCCCATGCCCCCT
>AWOL01S0060239.1:0-17101 GCA_000715115.1 Nicotiana otophora
TGGTGCTCGGCAAGTATGGCCCGGGTGCTAGTCATGACCCTCCAGTTGGGTCGTGACAATTGAGACTGTTAAGAGTTGGGCCAGATAGTCTTCAGCTACTGAGATTTGGAGTTTCCTTGATTTGGCCGGGTATTACCACCATTTTGTAGAGGGTTGCTCGTCAATTGTTGCACCTTTGACTAGATTGACCCAGAAGGGTGCTACTTTTAGATGGTGTGAGGAGTGTTAGACGAGCTTTCAAAAGCTCAAGACTACATTGACTACAGTCCAAGTATTGGTGTTGCCTACAAATTCGGGGTCTTACACCACGTATTATAATGCTTCGCGTATTGGGCTTGGCGCTATATTGATGCAAGATGGTAGGGTGATTGCTTACGTGTCTCGACAATTGAAGGTTATGAGATGAATTACTATGAACATGACGTACAGTTGGTGGCCATTGTTTATGAATTGAAGATTTGGAGGCATTATATGTACTGTGTTTTCCACGTGAGGTCTATACCAACCAATGGAGTCTCCAATTCAAGTAGAAGGACCTTAATTTGCGGAAGCAGAGATGGTTAGAGTTTCTAAAAGGCTATGATATCACTATACTATATCATCATGGGAAAGCCAATGTGGTGGTTTATGCATTGAGTAGGAAGGCGGAGATTATGGACAGCTTGGCATATTTACCGGCAACAGAGATGCCACTAGTCATGGATGTTCGAAAACCTGCGCCCCCTATTAGAGCTGCGTGTGGTCGGGGCCGGGGCATAGGCCGAGGAGGGGCACGTACCACAGCTAGAGCACCTACCCGAGCAATGACTAACGAGGCACCAGTAGCTTCGGTTGGGGGACAGGCACCCGAGGTGCCTGTTGTTACACCTGGACTTCAGTAGAACCTAGCATAATGTTTGAGCATGTTCGACACTCTAGCACAGGCGGGATTGATTTCCCTTGCATACGCTACATATAAGGATGGGGGAGGAGCTCAAACTACCGCGACCTGTACTCCCGAGAAGCGGGTCCACATTGATCAGGTTTTGGGTGTCATGCTAGCATAGCCCATTATTCCGGTTCAATATGAGGTCAGGCCAGAGGCATCTAAGGAGGAGCAGAGGAGACTTGAGAGGTTTAAAAAGTATAATCCTCCTACTTTTAGTGGCACAATTACCGAGGATATGTAGGGTTTTCTAGAGAAGTGCTATTGATTCTCCGCACCATCGATATTGTGGAGGTGAGCTGAGTTGCTTTCAATACATTTCAGCTATCAGGAGCACCGTATCGGTGGTAGAAGGCGTACGAGGAGGGTAGGCCAGCTGATGTATCGGTGTTATTTGATCCGTGATCCACTTATTTATATGTGTCATATTACTTTGCTCCATATTTGGATAGATCTCGTGATTCTTTGAGTGCTCCTGTAAATGGTTCCACGCATGTGGGAGATTTCATTATTGTGGATTATGTTTATCAGTCGTGTTTAGTCGATATTGGTGGGTATGAGACCGGACTTGATCTATTGCTACTCAATAAGGTGGACTTAGGCGTGATCTTGGGCATGGATTTGTTGTTGCCCTATTACGCTATTCTAGACTGTCACACCAAGATTGTGACACTAACTATGCTAGGTTATCCGCAGTTTGAGTGGATGGGTACCTTGGATTATATTCCTAGTAGGCTGGTATCGTTTCTTAAGGCACATCAAATGGTTGAAAAGGGGTGTAAAGCATATCTATCCTTCGTGAGGGATGTCAATGCTGATACATCAATAGACTTACCGGGTATGCCACCCGATAAGGATATCAATTTTGGAATTGACCTGGTGATGGACTCTCAACCCATTTCTTTTCTACCATATCGTGGGTTGAATGAGTTAAAGGAATAATTTCAGGAATTTCTTGATAAGGGTTTCATCCGTCCGGGTGTTTTGACCTAGGTTGCTCCAGTATTATTTGTGAAGAAGAAGGATGGTACTATGCAAATGTGTATTGATTATAGACAGGTGAACAAAGTTACGGTTAAGAACAGGTACCCACTAGCGCGTATTGATGACTTGTTTGATCAACTTCATCATGCTAGAGTATTTTCCATGATTGATTTGAGGTCGGGGTATCATATGCTGATCATTCGGGATCCGGATATTCCTAATACTGCTTCAAGACTCGGTATGGTCACTACCAGTTTCTAGTGATGTTATTTGGGCTGACCAATGCTTCAAAGCGTTTATGTACCCGATGAATAGGGTATTCCAGCCATATCCTGATTCTTCCGTCATTGTATTTGTTGACGACAACTTGGCATATTCCTGCAACCGGAAGGATCATGAGCAGTACCTGAGGATCGTACTTCAAACCTTGAGGGAGAAGAAGTTATATGCAAATTTTCCAAATGTGAGTTCTGGCTTGATTTAGTTGTATTTTTGGGATCTTACACCATTTATTGTGATGCGTCGCATATTGGGCTTGGCGTGGTATTGATGCAAGATGGTAGGGTGATTGCCTACGCATCTCGGCAGTTGAAGGTTATGAGAATAATTACCATGAGCATGACTTACAGTTGGCGACCATTGTTTATGAATTAAAGATTTGGAGGCATTGTCTGTACTTTGTTCCATGTGAGGTCTATATCGACCATCAGTTAGCAGGTGAAGTGCGAGCATCAGAGGCCGGGTGATTTTTTAGAGACTTAAGATTCTCGGGAGGAAGTGGGTGCGAATTACCATGGATTTCGTTATTGGGATCCCACGGAAATTGAAGAAATTTGACGCAGTATGGGTTATTATGGATAGGCTAACCAAGTCGGCACATTTCTTTCCGATGATAATTACCTACTCTTTTGAGCAGCCGGCTCAGATCTATATCCGTGATATTGTTCGTCTTCATGGTGTGCTTGTGTCTATTATTTGCGATCGAGGCACCCAGTTCACATCGTATTTTGGGAGAGCCGTGCAACGTTAGTTAGGCACTTGGGTTGAGTTGAGTACAACATTTCACCCTAGATGGACGGGCAGTCCGAGCGCACCATTCAAATCTTGGAAGATATGCTACGTGCCTATTTTATGGATTTCAGGGCTTCATGGGATCAGTTTCTACCGCTTGTAGAGTTTTCTCACAACAACAACTACCAATAGATTATCCAGATGGCTCCTTATGAGGCCTTATATTGGAGACAATGTCGTTCTCTAGTTGGTTAGTTTGAGCCGGGAGAGTCTAAGTTGTTGGGCATTGAGTTGGTTCGGGATGCCTTGCAAAAGTCATGTTGATTTAGGATCGGCTTCGTATAACGCAATCTAGATAGAAGAGTTATACTAATTGTAGGGCTCGTGATGTTGCATTTATGGTGAGAGATAGGGTTTTTATTCAGGTTTCACCCATGAAGGGTGTGATGAGGTTAAAAAAGAATGAAAAGTTAAGCCCTAGGTATATGTGTCCTTTTGAGATCCCTGAGAGAGTTGGAGAGGTGTCCTATAGACTTGCATTGCCACCCAGCTATTCGGCAGTTCACCCAGTGTTCCATCTTTCCATGCTCCGGAAGTATTATGGTGATCCATCACATGTATTAGATTTCAGTTCAGTCCAATTGGACCAGGATTTGACTTATGTAGAGGAGTTGGTGGCTTTCTTGGACAAGCATGTCCGAATGTTGAGGTGAAAGAACATTGCTTTAGTGAATGTTCAATGGAAGGGTCACCTGGTCGATGAGGCGACTTGGGTGACCGAGCACGACATGCAGAGTCGTTATCCTAACCTTTTCGTCACTTCAGGTATGTCTCTATGCACGTTCAAGGACGAACATTTATTTTAAAAGGGGGAGAATGTAACGACCTGACCGTTTGTTTTGTTTATTTGAGCCATGTTACCCCATTTGATGCTTTACACATGCGTATATGTGATTTTACAACTTGCGGGGTTGGTTAGTTTCGTTCCGGAAAGGTTCTGGGTTGATTTGGACCCTTTGGTTCTTGTGATTTTCCACATAGGCTGTCAGTGCCGCATTTGTGGTAAATTCTTTGCAATAATGAGGGTTCACAATTGTGACATCTACAACTAAACAAAAGGGCTGGAAGTCAAAATTGCATCTCATTTTCTCTCATTTAAGAACCCTAGACTCGGTAGGAGACAATTTGGAGAGGGGAGTTTAACCTACGATCAGTGGGTAAGTGATTCTAATCAATTTACAACTATATTTCTTGATTATATAGGAGATGAAACATTAAATTTTTGAGAATCAAACAGAAATTTTGGGGCTTTTTGTCTAAGTTTTGAAAAATAAACATTTGGGTTTTGAGAGTCGATTTGGACTCGTATTTGAAAATAAAATACATATATAGACTCGTGAAGTTAATCGTAGTCAGAATCTACCCTTGGACTTGGGTTTTGACCGAAGGGGGCCGGGGTTGACTTTTGGAAAGATCATAGATTTATCTATATTAATTGGTTTCTCTTGCATTGTTTGATATTATTAAGTCATTTTTTGTTAGATTTGAGATGTGCAGAGGCAAATGTTTTGGGAAAAGCTATTTTTGAGGGTTGATTTGGCCTAATTAAGATAAATATCTTGTCTAACTTTATGTGGGGGAAACTACCCCTTAGGATTTGGGTTAATTGTGCTAATTGAATCATGTGAAAGACATGTACACAAGGTGGCAAGTGTATACACGGGCTTATATGTGTTATTTGGCCGGTTTTGACTCTTAGGGTATTTATAAGCCCTTAATTGAAGTTATTATTCATTGTTCTATCTTTTGTTGTTAATTTCACTCTTACATGCTTTAATTAAAGTTATTATTACATGTTCTAGTTTTTCATTGTCAATTTACTCTTATATGCACTTATTGTAGTTAATGTTACATGATATTGTTTCCAATGTTGAAGTTGTTCTCATGCATTTTGATGTAGTTTCTATTCCTTGCTATCTCTTTTATAGTGAATGTTATGTATGCACTTGTAGTGACAATTGCTATTTCTTGGAAACACCTCCATTTTTGAATTATTGAAGTTGATGTTGTGAAAACTATTAGCACATTCAGGTTGAAGATGTTGATTATCAAGATTTATTTCCTCATTGAGTATTTCTCATTCATTTTGTTATTATTGAGACTCTTGTTCAAATTGTGGTTGAGTTGCGGATTTTATGTTGTGGTAACCTTGGTATTATTCATTTCTGGCAAGTGTTGTGGCATGTGGGCACGTGTGGTGCGAGTTGATTATTATGTTATGATATTGATACGCATGGGGTGGTATAAGGATTGGGGCTGATACGCATGCGGTGAGATAATGTGGGATATATACGCATATTTCTTGTAAGGAAATTACTTGAAGCCTGGCGGTAAGATAAGGGGGCTAATACACATGTAGCTATTTTGAGAAAATCTTTTTAAAAATAAATGCATGGCTCATGCGGTGATATAAGGAAGATTTTGATTGTGACTTGTGAAATGAAAAAATGAGGTCTAGTACCTCAGTTGTGATTCTTGTTGTACATTCTATGTTAAAAAGGCTTGTTAGTTGAACATATTTTAGTTACTTCTTCATTCCTTACTTGTATTTGTCTGTATTTGATTACTTGTTGTTCTTATCATGTGTTCACTCCTTATTATCTTTATTTCTTTAAATTCCGTTGTTAGCCTATATTATTGTACTACTTTGTCATCATTTATTTCCTCGCCTTCCGTCATTAGACTATGTTATACTCTGTTCAGTATTCTTGTCTTGGTAGGTGTCTTGACCTGGCCTCATCACTAATCTATCGAGGTTAGGCTTGATACTTACTGAGTACCATTGTGGTGTATTCATGATACGCTTCTGCACTTTTTTGTACAGATCTTAGTACATTTGCTTGTGTCGGATTCCAGTGATTGTTCAGTTATTTCCGGAGACTTCACGGTATACCTACTCGACGCTCGCAGGCCTCAAAGTCGCCATCAATTATTTTCTTTACTACTGTTTATCCTATTATCAGAGAGTGTTGTATTTTATTACATTTTTGTAGAGCGTATGACTAGTTCCACCGGTTTGGGGATTTTGTTACTGAAATTCCGTTATGGAGTTATTATGAGCTTTAGCAGTTTATTTTATTATCTTAGTTTGTTATTTCTGTTCGGCTATTAATGAATGTTAGCCTACCTAGTCTTAGAGACTAGGTGCCATAACGACTACCTCTGGTGGGATTTTGGGATCGTGATAGTATGTGATTTGATATTTGTTACTCATATACATGTATTATTGTTTATAGTTTTTTAAGCACGTGAGTGGTCCGTGCTGGATGAGTTGTCCATGCAATTATGGTACGCGAGTTATCCATGCAGCGTGTAGATAAGGATCTATTCCCCTAGGGTTACCCTTGCATGTTTCTTTCTTGATGGACACACACGCTGGTTGTGAGAAACCGGCAGGTTTCTGGTTGACGTGGTTTATGAAAAATTGATCCTTGGTTGGACTTTGCATCTCTTCTCTATTATCAAACTCATTGGATGTATACATGATTTTACTGCATATTTTCTCTATATGCTAGCTCTGCAATATACATGCCTTTATGCATATCTTCTTTATATATATGCTTTCGTACTTGATGGGATGACTCACTGTACATATCTTCTCTACATGTGGATCCGTGTGACGTGACTTGTTTAATCATACAAATCTTCTCTATATGAAACTATAGAAGGATTATTTAATGTTTCATGCATATCTTCTTTATATGCAATTTTTGACATGTTATCAAATATCAAATGCATATCTTTTTTATATGTTGAACTATCAATAGACTTGCGCACATCTTCTCTATGTGCACTATTTGGTTGTACCTGTATTTCATGCTTAAATTCGATATTTTTTCCGAGTATATGTATATGCTATTGAGTTGCACAGGTTATGTAAAGTGAGTATCCTTGACCTGAAACCTCATCACTACTTCAACAAGGTTAGTCGGATACTTATTGTTTTACGATCCAAAATCCCATCAGATCAGTGATGGTGCATAGACTGCTTGTTAGGCAAGCTAATTACCATCGTGCATAAATAAACCCGAATAACCAAACAAAATATCCACAAATGCGGAATAATATAAATAAATTAAGTAAATAGCGGTACAATTGAAAACCATCCCAAAAACTTGTGCCATCGAGTAAATTAGCTCTACAGAATGCTAAATACAAAGTCTGAACTAAATACAATATTGTTTGAAAGACTGAACAGATACATCTTAGTGGCAACCACCGCCATCAGCAAAATCAAGGCCTGATTGAATAGGTAATGCTAAATCAAGGCTTGCAAACGAAACAACAGTGCCAGCTCAAAATCTCCAAGCTAGTTCAGGTACAACTTACTGGCAATCGCCGCTATCAGCAACACATGGCTTTGCACATGAAGTACAGAGTGTAGCATGAGTACAGTCGATCCCATGTACTCAAAAAGTAGCAAGTCTAACCTCGGGCTGAAAGAAGTGATGAGGATGGCAAGGTCTGATGCTCACTTTCCATAGACAACCCCAATAACATAAGAATACTAACCTATAATGAAAAGCAACTCAAATAATTATAGGCTCAGCTTAACACGATAGGAAGAGAAATAGACATGCTATTCAGATATAACTGTCAAGACATCAATTTCCACAAAATTCACTTAGACTAGTATTTAGCAAGATTACACATTAATTTCATGCTCTAAACGTCAAGAGAAGACATCGAATACCAACTATTATGAGGAAAATTACAACTGTATGCATGCATTTTAGTTTTACATGTCAAATGAGCAAACATCACAGTGTAAACATCAAGTACACAAAAATTTCAGCACATTCATAGTGCCTGGCACAATGTAAACCTCAATCATAGTCTCAGCACTCATACGGTTCCTGGCAGGATTCCCATAGATTCTCGCACACACACATATACATGCTCTCAGCACTGTACATGCGCCTAATATAAGTCCCCCACCCACCACGCAACGTGTGAATGCATTCATATGGCCTAAAGTATCATGGGTTATTACTTGACCTCGGAAGGACGGATCCTAGCCCAAGAGCTGATCGGATCAAAGTGAACGATCATTAACTCATCCTAATTGGCCAAGCCCACACATCACCTCACTATAAATACCACTCAGCCTAATATAAGGCTTGACATACACATCACCTCACTATAAATATCAATACGACTCTATGGCGCAAGATCAGTTACAAGTCTCAGTATACTTACATATGACAGTACCAACATCAAAATACCACACTGAATATACCAATATGCCACAACGCAGCTCAAACTTATGTCACACAAATAAGGACACCAACAACATGTAAAATAACATATAGAAAGTGCACAGAGACATATATATATATATATATATATATATATAAAACACGCGGATATACATAGTGTCATGACTAAAAAATAAAACTGCAATTAACGCGAACAACTCAACATCACAAAAGAACCATATAATATCTCAAACAAATATGCACATAGCCTACACGTGCCTCTAGCATGAATCATAGCCCACATAGTCATACAAGTTGAGAAAATACCGTATCAAACAAACATGGTAGAAACATAAGGTATATAATGGCCTAAGTACTACCCGGATCATGAATCACCACTCTTGTCACCTCAGATATACGTCAGACCCAACATTTAATAAATACCATAACCAACAAAAATATTACCCTCAACACAAGCTTAGGCAAGATATTTACCTCATTCGGGCTATTCTTCAGCCTCGAATTACGTCAAAACCACGATCTAGCCCTCCAATCGTGCAAATCCAAGACAAACATCTTCCAAAGAAGTAACAAATTCCATTGAAAATTATCCCAAGCTATAAAACTTCGATATTTGAAGAAATTCCCAAAAGACAACAAATGTCAACATGGGCCTGCATTCCCGAAATCTGAAATCAATAACAAAATATGATGACCCATAACCTGCCGAGTTCAAATATATAAATAGTTTCCCAAACCAAACCCAAATAGACAATCAAATGCCCAAAATACACTCTCTTAAAGTGTAAGAAAAATCCCAAATTCATTCCTTAGATTCACCAATTAAATGCAAAAATCGAAGACAAAATCATGAATAATAATCAAATCCAATTTAAGAATATTTACGCAATCCAAGTGGGTGAAAATCTCCCCAATCCAAGATCCCAATCTAAATATATGAAATAATGGGCTAACCCTTTGAAAATATACCCATGCCAGTCGTCCATGCATTTGTGCTCAACAAGCCGCTGGTACGATGTCACTTTTGCGACCTCAACCTCACTTTTGCGAACTCCAGCTAACATGCCAAACATCGCTTATGCAATAAATCCTCCACGAGTATAGCACCGCAGGGGCGCCCGACCTCCCACATTTGCGGTCCTTCACATGTGCTAATGACAACCTCGTATCTGCGGTCCACCCTCTGCTGATGTGGCTCCACATACGCGACAAAGCCCCCGCATCTGTGACATTCCCTTATCATGACAAACATGTTCTTCTATAAACGAAGCACCACAGATGTGATTCCGCATTTTCTTAACCACTCTCACCGGTGCAATTGCACCAAAAGAGGTTGTGCCCTCAACTCTCAAAATGTTCCGAGACTCGTTCGAAACTCACATGAAGCCCCTGGGACCCCGTCCAATCCCACCAACAAGTCCTAACACCTTCCCCAAATCTATTTAACCAACCAAAATAATAAAAGTAATATCAAAACCACGAGCCATTGATCAAGATCAATCTCTTAAGTTCATGAACTTCAAACTTTAAACCAAGCGTCTGATTTAAGCCTAACCAATTCGGAATGAACCCAAACACTGCATACAAGTTTAAAATGACAAAACGGACCTATTCCAATTCCCGGAACAACAATCCAAACTCAATAACTTCAAAGCCAACTTCCACTAAAATATATGAACTTTTTGATTCTTCAAATTGCCCAATTTGACAAATAGAGCCAGAACCTTCTATCAACATCCAAATTTGAATTCCAATAAACATCCAAATGAAAAATTATACCCCATAGTTTTATACGTAAAAGTACGTCGTACGTCAGTTGATGTACGCTAGGAAATTAGATCATCTTTGAAAGTACATAAAGTAAGTTAATCATATTACCTTGGAGGTTACAAATTTTTTTGATCATGAACTGAAATTACCAAGAGGGT
The DNA here is from genome assembly GCA_000715115.1 of Nicotiana otophora. Classification (NCBI taxonomy): domain Eukaryota; kingdom Viridiplantae; phylum Streptophyta; class Magnoliopsida; order Solanales; family Solanaceae; genus Nicotiana; species Nicotiana otophora. The sequence goes on from AWOL01S0060239.1 coordinate 10,128, forward strand.
TAGAAGGTTTAGAAGCTAAACCAATCGAAGAAAATATGTTTCATCGAAGCAGCAAGTTGGGAATATTATAACTCGTACTTTTGGGGTGATACTAGGGTGATTAACATGGTATGAAGGTCATATTATGAGGTATTTTAGTCCTATTATAGTCGTGTGTTAAGTTGTGAAGTCAAAACATGTCCTAATGAGACAGAATTTGGAACATGCTATCCTCTTGCCTAGCAGGCAAATATTTACGAGTTAGGAAATGAAAGTCGTCAAAAGTTGTCGCAAGGTACGTTCATAATTTTACTTAAACTTTAGGTCTTATGTTACTGAGCTTTTATCTAAATTTAATCATAATTAAAGGGTGATCCACCCACCAAATTTAAGATCTATGAGTCTAGTTTCTAACGCCTTAAACTTTTCATCGATACGACGACGTAGTAGAGAGATATTCGCATTTCTGTGAGAGTACGCACACATCTCCCTTTAGGACCCACAAGGTCGGTAAAGGATTATCTTGATATATAAGGTTTTAGCTTTCATCTCTAGGGCTCATTTCGACCCAAATCAGACCTAAGAAGTCTTTCTAAACATCCTAAATACATCCTTAGGGTTTAGAAGCAATTCCACCATCTGAAACTCAAAATCAAGACGCGAACACATCAACGCAATCCTTACGACATAGGTAAGACTTTGCCGTCCTCCTTTGTCCTTATAACTCATGTTTTGGAAAGAGCTTCATCGCTGAGGAACCTTTTCACTTTGGTATTTTAGTTATACAAGCATAAGTAAGGGTGTAGATCAAAGGTAACAAGGTTTGGAAGCAAGAACATTAGAGGTATGTAGGGTTTTCGTTTTGTTTGCAGCATGATTTGGTTTAGCTATGTTCTAGCCTTTCTTCTTAATATTTTAAGGGGTTGTCAAGGGAATCATCTGCATGTATTGTATTCTTGTATATTATTCAATTCCATATGTGAATTATGGAAGAAAATAATTTAGGTTGGAACTTCAAAACATAACAAAAACAACAGGGAAAATCACTAATTTGGTCTATGCTATCCGGACTTCTGTTTGTTCCGTTCCTTTGATGTTTTAATGTATACCTGACCCCCATATGATACTAATATATTCATTAAAGATTACATAATCTTTATTATCATGTGTTTATTATTACATTATTCCTAAATCATATTTAGACTTTCATGTCACCATATAGCCACTATGAGTCGACATTACATTCACAACTCAATTTTGTAGATTGTTTGACACTATTGTGAATACCTGGATCTCCTTTAGTTAGATGTTATCATCTTGGCCGGGTATCCATTCCCATGTATATTCTATACTTGCTATTGTTTTTGGGGATCATCCAATTTTAGGGGAAACGCTGTCGAAATCTTTAGAAATTTGAAGAGTTAGACAAATCTTGAGTTACTTGGTTCTAAATTGATTATAGAGGGATCCTAATTAGTTAATTAACCTTAGTATCTCATGTACATACTCAGTTTATCCCTAAAATGGGGATAGGCTCTTCCGTCCAACTTATGGACGACGAGCGTCAGATTACGTTTGTGATTCTATTTATGGTTTCCTTCATGATCTCTTGAGTCCATATGATGTTGCCACATTTATTATGCCTCATACATGATTACATTGATTATTCTAGGGATATATAGCCCAGAACACTAGTGAAGCCAATTATTTATATACTAGGGGAGATAGCCTATAATGCCAGCGAGGCCTATTGATTATGCTAGGGGATATAACCCATAACACCAGCGAGGCCTATTAATTATAAGTTGGGGGGAGATAACCCATAATGCAAACGAGGCCTATTGATTATATGTTGGGGGAGATAGCCCATAACACTAGTCGGACCTGTTGATTATATATTTACCTGCTTGGGGGATATAGCCTATAACACCATTCAGGAATGTTATATACGCGTATATAGCTATAGTTTTCATTACATGACTATACATAATACTAGTTCAGTTTTATAGTTACTTGATTTAGGGGGATATATACCCTAACACAAGACAAGTACTCGTTCAGATAATTGTTCAGTTGCAGCACAATTTCAGCTTAAACTTTGGTCCAGTTCCAGATCAGTTGCTAGTTCAGACTCTTGTTTAGCTTTCAGCTTAAATTCAAATTTCCATCTTAGAGTCATACTTTAGTATGATTTACAAATTATTTCCACCCTATATACTTTGTACATATTGTAGTAACGTCCCTTCCGGGGCGCCATGGTTCATGCCGCGCAGGTACAGATAGATCAACGTTTAAGCCACATAAGTAGGCCATCGACTAGCTATTGAAGTCACTCCGCTTACTCCCAGTGTTACTTATCTATTGGTATGTGTATAGTAACCTAGTTTTGTTATGACGAGGCCCTATTCCGTCCAGTACTTTTTCAGTTCAGCACTCCTAGAGGCCTGTAGTTATGCACCTGTGTAGTTAGTATGTTTTTATACGTCAGCTTATGTCAGCCTTGTCAACTTTCAAGATTGCACAGTTCTTATTAGCTATGCTTCTGCTTGTTTAGTTTATTTATGATTGGTAGATTATCAGCAAGTTTAGTGATGATCAGTGCTTATTGTTGATTATCCATCGCGGCTCTAGGCTGGGTCATGACAAATCCGGTATCAGAGCAGTTCAGTCCTATGGTGTCTACAGGCTGTGTCTAGTAGAGTCTTGGTTATGGGTATGTGTCGTGCCACACTTATAAACAAAAGTCTACAGGGCATTATAGGATGGTGTCCTTCTTTCTTTTCCAGATTGTGCGATAGAGCTATAAGAATTTAGCCGTCTGACAAAGCGTTTTATATGTAGCGATGACGCCAAAAGGACTCACAGCTGCCCAAGTAGGGCAAAGTCGTTATTGTCCAAGGTAGTAGCAGAGTACCCCTTGAGTTAGATAAGCAAGAGGAGTCCAGACATGAGGTTCCATCCGGAGATTCACATACTCCATCTGTTCAGGGAGAGATTAGGGGTGCTACAGCTACCGCACCTCTGGCTCCTCAACACGATAACATGAGGGAGGCCGTCTGATTGTCGACTAGCATTGCAGTTATTCAGGTTAGACGGTAGCATACAACTCTTCAAGGTGACAATATGGGTTCTAGGATTCGTGATTTCCTCAGATTAGAGCCTCCAGCTTTCACGAGAGCTAGTGCAACAGAGGATCCCTGGGATATTTTAGATAGAGTAGCTAGATCCCTCAGAGTTATGCATGCCACCGATGGAGAGTTAGTTGGATTGGTAGCATATAGATTATATGATCTAGGTGTAGGTCGGTATACCATTTGGGAGATGTCTAGGGGAGTAAATACTGCTCCAGCTACATGGCGGAATTTCTCAGAGGCATTCCTCCGCCAGAGACATGTAGGGCACAATTAGATCAGTTCCTAACATTGAGACAAGGGGGTATGAGTGTTGCAAAATACAACCTCCGCTTTAATTCTTTGGCAAGGTTTGCTCCTGCAGTTATATCAGACATGGAGGACAAGGTACATAGGTATGTAGAGGGACTTGGTCTTCACTTAGTAAATGAGTATCTAATTATATCTATAAAGTCGGGTATGAACATTGCACGTAATCAGGCATTCGTTATAGCACCTGAGGAAAGAAACAGAAGCAGAGGGATGACAGAGATAGAAGCTAAAGCAAGAGAGACAAAAGATACGATGTAAGATTTAAAGGTAAGTAAGGTAAAGGTGAAGAAGGAACAAAATACTCAAGTATAGATAGTTGTGAATAGTTTAAACATTAGATAGAGGGCTAGAAACGACGTGATTCAGTATCCAAAAATTATGGTGGTGTTGTCAGTAGCATATATTCGACCATATAGTTTCCAGGAACCGAGAGGTCTAAGTACGAGAGTAAATAAGAATTAGAGGCAATGTGATGTCTCGCTTGAGTTAGAATAACATATGGAAATATATGGTGGTAGCAAGATTAAATGAAGGTTATGAGTAGTATGAACATATACGTGTAGGTCGCAAGCTAATGTATGGTAGAGTGACAAGGTTTTAGGTATATAAGAGTACGGATAAGAAAACGATGAGTGAGAACGTGATGAGAATAGGTAAGGCTTCGAGATTAAGCTCATCAAAACAAGAGCTGATGGTTTTTGTAAGTTATAGAAAGCTCAGTATAGCCTGAATGAACTCGGAGGAGTTTAAGGCTTGGAGTATTTTGAAGAGATGGAATGTTGCCCTGGTAGTAGAATAAGAGTGTAATTGTGATAAATGATAAGAGGATGACTTTAGGCCTTCCATTTAGTAATGATTCAAAGAGAAGGGATTTCATGAATTGCACGAGATTAGAATAACCCCCATTAGATGAATCACATTGAGATTCTATAAAATACGGTTATTGAAGTATAGTATCATCCCTAGGTGGATTCGGTAAATAACTCCAGGTGTTACCCGAAGAGATGTGAGCCCTAGTGACAATGTATTACGTAAGAGGTTTCAAGTTATCAGTTGTAGATTATAGATGATAATTAAGGTGAATCAACAATAGATAGATAAAAGTTCAAATGTATGAGATGATATTAGGTTTTCATTCTTAAGGTGAACAGATTGAGGAACCATTAAAGGACTTAGATTTATACATAAAGGATAAGTAGGGAGAGAGTAACCTGGGGTTGGGTAGCATACTTTGGTAATAATGAATGGAAGTAAGTGTTATGATATAATATGACCTACCTAGATGCCGTAATGCCATAAGGATAGATAATCGAGGCTATGAAATAAAATATAGCAATAGTCATAATTCAACAAAGTACCATGCGAAGAACTTCAGTACGCCTATAGATGCCCATAGGGACAAATTGTCATAGTTCTGTATATGTTCATAAAGTGAGGCTTGGAGAGATTGGATAAAAGATGGAGGAAAAAGGGAAAGAGGAGTTGCATAGGTGTACATACAAGAATAGAGTCGTACAAGATGCATGACAGAAGGTAGCAATAGTTACGATATTGGAAGAATTCCTAACGCAGGTCATGGTGTGAGAAAGAGACCTAAAGGGGGGAATGCCATGGCCTTTGGATTTATTCGTAGAACAGTTTCCTAGATGGAAAGGAAAGTATAAAAGTATTCGTAAGAGTTGTAAGTTATGAGACTGATGAGTACATCAGTCAACATTCGAGGACGAATGTTCCAAAGAGAGAAATGATGTTACATCCCATGTTTTCGTACGTAAAAGTACGTCATAAGTAAGTTCATGTAAGCTCGGAAATTAGATCATCTTTGAAAGTAAATAAAGTAAGTTAATCATGTTACCTTGGAGGTTAGAAATATTTATGATCATAAACTACAAGTACCAAGAGGGTTGGAAGGTTTAGAAGCTAAACCAATCAAAGAAAATATGTTTCTTGAAACGAAAAGTTGGGAATGTTATAACTCATACTTTTGGTTGATAATATGGTGATTAAAATGGTATAGAGGTGATATTATGAGGTATTTTAGTCGTATTATAGTCGCGTGTTAAGTTTTGAAGTCAAATGAGTTAGGAAACAAAAGTCGACAAAAGTTGTCGCAAGTTACGTTCATAATTTCACTTAATTTTTAGGTCTAATGTTACTGCGCTTTTCAATGTATTTAATAATAATTATGGAGTGATCCAACAACCAAATTGAAGATCTACGATTCTAGTTTCCAACGCATTAAACCATTCGTCGATACGGTGTTGGAGTGGATTATCTTGATATATAAAGTTGTAGCCTTCTAGGGCTCATTTCGACTAAAATCATACCTAAAAAGTCTCTCTAGACATCCAAAATACATCCTTAGGGTTTTGAAGCAATTCCACCATCCGCAGTGCAAAATCAAGATACGAACACATCACCATGAACCTTACGAAATAGTTAAGACTTTGTCGTCCTCCTTTCTCTTTGTAACTCATGTATTGGAAAGAGATTCCTCGATAAGGAGACTTTTCACATATGTATTTTAATTATTCAAGCATAAATAAGGGTTTGGATCAAAGGGAACAAGGTTTTGTAGCAAGAACACAAGAGGTATGTGGGATTTTCGTTTTGTTTGCGGCTTGATTTGGTTTGGCTATGTTCTAGCCTTACTTCTTGATATTTTAAGGTTTGTTCAAGGGAAATATCAGCATGTATTATATCCTTATATGTTATTCAATCCCATGTGAGAATTATGGACGAAAATAGTTTAGGTGGAACTTCAAAACACAACAAAAACTAAAGGGAAAATCGCCAATTTGGCCTATGCCATCCGAACTTCCATTTGTTCCGTTCCATTGATGTTTTTATGTATACCTAACCCCCATACGATCCTAATAGATTAATTTAAGATTAAATAATCTTAATTATCATGTTTTGATACTTATATTATTCCTAAATCATAGTTAGACTTTCATGTCACAAGTTAGCCACTATGAGTTGACATTACATTCACAATTCCGCTTTGTCGATCATTTGACACTATTGTGGATAACTGGATCTCCTTTAGTTTGATGTTATCATCTTTTCTGGGTATCCATTACCATGTATATTCTTTGCTTGCTGTGTTGTTTTTGGGGGTCCTCCCGTTTTAGGGAAAACTCTACCGAAATATGTGGAAATTCGAAGAGTTGGACAAGCTTGAGTTCCTTGGTTCTAAATTGATTATAGAGGGATCCTAATGAGTTAATTAATCTTAGTATCTCATGTACATAGTCATTTTCTCCCTAAAATGGGAATAGGCTCTTCCTTCCAACTTATAGACGAGGAGTGTCAGATTACGTTTATGGTTTCCTTCATGATCTCTTGAGTCCATATAATGTTGCCACATTTGTTATTCCTCATACATGCTTAAATTGATCATGCTAGGGGAGATAGCCCATAACGCCAGGGAGGCATATTGATTATTATGGGCGATATAGCCTAAAACAACAGCATGGCCTATTGACTATATGCTAGGGGGAGATAGCCCATAACGCCAGCGAGGCATTTTGATTATATATTGTGCGGGGG
>AWOL01S0060239.1:19139-33918 GCA_000715115.1 Nicotiana otophora
GTGGTGGTGGTGGATAACCCATAACACCAGTAGGGCCTGTTGATTATATATGTACCTGCTTGGGGATATAATCCATAACACCAGTTAGGCATGTTATATATGCGTATATAGCTACAATTTGTATTGCATGTCTATAGATCGGGCTAATTCACTTTTACAATTACCAGATTGGGGGAATATAACCAATAACAACAGATATGTACTAGTTCAGATAGTAGTTCAGTTTCAGTATAGTTTTAGCTTAAACATCGATCCAGTTCCAGATCAGTTGCTAGTTCAGAATTGTGTTTAGCTTTCTGCTTATATTTGAAGATTCCTCTCAGATTCGAATCATATATATATGCATTGTATGAATCACAACAAGTTGTATCCAACTATAAGGATACTCCCAATATGTAATCACACGACATACCACATAACTCATACGCCCATAGAAATATCTTCCGACTTCAACAGTTTCTTGTTACCAAACGCGGTGTCGATAATTTTCCTTATGATACACAAAACCTTGTTCCAACTCTCGCAATAAATCAAATAATAGAAAACTCGTGTAGAAACTCATAGCCACCTGTCAAATCAATAAGTCATGTGGTTCTTGTCACACCTCACACTATTCCAATTCCCCCACATATGAAGTTGAAAGATTTATGAGGTTTAAGTAAACCAACCAAATGGCAGCACGTTATCATGCAAAAGGGCGACCGCATGTCACTTGATTTTGCTAATTGTCCCACCGGGCACAACAGCCAGTGCAGTGTGACCCATTTTGCTTGTAGGGTGGCAAATATTTCTAGACTTAGTATAATATAAAAGGCAGTGTAGCTCTTTCTCTTGCATTCTAGAATATATCACAAACATTAGTTTTCCCAAAATGCTCTCAACACCCCATTAGAATTCCAAAATAGTCTAAGGCAAAGTCTAAGGTGAATCTAGTAGGATCTAGTGTGAAGGAGCTTTGGAATCGTCACTATAATATATATTATCTTGTTGTATTGATTTTGGACGTTCGTTGGAGGAAGAGTTAACCATCATAGAAGTGTAGTTAGTTCTTCAACAAGGTATGCATGATAACTTTCTTTCTTGGCATGATTTGGTGTACGCGTCTCTCTCACTCTGAAAAGGATTTATGTGTTATAAGATTATTTTGTTCTATTTATTCTAAGTAACGTTATTTATGTTCTCAAATTTCTTATCGGTAACATTTTTATCAAGTTTGAAGTGTTTCTAGATAATGTCCCGTGGTCAGAAAAATATGCGCCATCTTGAGATGGATCTTAGTATCTCTTGAAATTGACTTTGCATTGCACTTATATGTATGTATCTATTTATTTTATCGTGCCACATTATAAACGGTCGAGTACGACACCTATCATGCAACCACTAATGAGTTGGTCATGATGAGATACAATGTGAAATACTATCGATCCCTTATGTGGCCGAGTACGATCGAGCTCTCTATGAGGCCGGGTACAGAATGATGTGCTATGAAACACTACCTACCCCTTGAGTGGTCGGGTACAACCAAGATCTCTTGACTCCGAGCACAACCGAGACGTCTTAAGACCGTGTATGATGTGATAGAGGAAATAAACTTTACCGAGTCTTCCACGAGGCCGGGTACGATATGAAATGATATGCCCCAAAGAGTGGCTGAGCAATATTATATTATAGTGCACATGTCTCCATGGGTGGCTAACCTTTTATGAAGCTTGCATACTTTTAAGTTTTATGGTTTCTATAGTTTGCGCCCTCGGTGGCTTGTGTTCGGTATTTGGGTTGAAATCATGTATTCATGTCTCTTATGTTATGTCTTTGATATATATGTCTTCTCATGCTTACATACTCACTACATCTTCTGTACTTAAGCCCCTTTCTTTTGGGAATTGTGTTCATGACCACATGTGAAGATAGACTCGGTGACATCCCTCCCCAATAGGGTGTTTGTTCCAACTGTTGGTCGTTGCATGCCACTTCCTCGAGGTAGATGTTCGGAAGTCAATAGGTACCGGAGTGTATGTTCTAGTTATTTTAGGTATGGTAGGGCCCTGTTCCGACTAAGTCATGTACATTGTTTTAGCACTCTTAGAGGCTTGCAGACTAGTATTTGGTTGTATGTAATGGTTGGTTATGACCATGTTTGTAAGAAGTGTGAAGTTGTATAATTGTTGATGTTTCTTTCGTAGTCAGTTGTGTACATTTTAAATGTCTAGTATTACTATGTGGAGGCATCGCCCATGTTTTATGGTTAAATAGGTGTAAGCATAGACGTCAGTTCGCACGGGCCTTCCGGCGTCGTGTGCCGGTCATACCTCCCGAGGTTGGGGTGTAAAAAACTTGGTATCATAGAAGGTATATCCTAAGGAGTCTACAAGCCGTATCTAGCGAGTCTTGTTTTTGGGTATGTCATGGCCCATACTTATAAATAGGCTGCCATGGGATATTTAGGATGGATACCTTTATTTCTAATATAGATCGTGTGATAGAGCTGAGTCGTAAGTATTCGATTCTAATCCCCATCTTGTTTATGTTTATAGCAATGCCTACCACGAGACGCTACAAAATAGTTTAGGGATTAAATGAAGAGGCTGGGGAGGGTACCAATCAGATGCCACCTGTCCATACAAATCAACTTGAAACTCAAAATAAAGTTGATACTGAGGTTTCGGGGACAACCCTAATACCCCCAGAACGACAAAAAGAAGTTAACATGCCTCTGACGCCTCCCATGGTTGTTCCTGAATAAGATCTTGATACGAGGAGTGTTGTATAGTTGTTGACTTCATTAGTGGCTTCTCAAGCCCAACGTCAGGCCCCTGCCACCTCAGATAGAGCGGTCAGTATGGGAGTTCGGTATTTCATAAATTTTGACACCCCCCAGTATTTAGAGGAATAGATATAAATGAAGAGCCCCCGAATTTTCTAGATCAAATGCAGCGGACTTTATGAGTTATGCATGTCACTTATACTAAGTCCATGGAGCTTGCCTCTTACAGATTGCTGGATATAGCTATGACTTGGTATGAGACTTGGGAATAATATAGGGGATCTCTTGTCCCAGCAGCATGATGGAGAGATCTTTCTTTGTTATTCCAGCAGCGATATTTGCCAGTTGAGCTCCGCCGAGAAAGACAATATAGAATCATACGGTTGGAGCAAGGTAATATGAGCGTCCGAGAGTATAGCATGCAATTTAACCCCTTGGCTAGGTATGCTCCTGCGGTTTTGGCTAAGATGAGTGACCGAGTACATCAATTTGTGGGCGGTTTGGGACCACATCTGATAAATGAATGTACCACAACCTCTTTGTATCTGATTATGGATATTGCTCGTATTCAAGCTTATGCGCAAAACTTGGAGGATCGCAAGAAGCTACAGTGAGCTGCTCGAGAATGCGACCAGGGATAATCTAAGAGAGTCTGGTCCACTGGTGACATGGGAGATTTTTGAGAATGGTTTAGACCTCAGATTTCCCGGAATTCACCTAATTTGGTGGCTAACATTCCATCACCGTCCTAGGGCCAGTGTCGAGAGTGGACCACTTGTTTCGGTCAGGGCCAGAATCCCCGAGGACAGAGCTTAGAGAATATTGGGGATCCTAGCAGGGTGAGACCCTCAATGCTGCATTGTGGCTGATGTGGTAGAAATCATTTTGGGCATTTCCGTCAAGGTTTAGATTTGTGTTATTTGTGTGGGCAACCCAATTATATCATGCGCTTTTGCCCAGTGAGAAATGTGGGTTGCATGATGCTGCCAAAGGGATCTGTAGCAGATTCTTCATCATCAGCACATCCTCATGAGCAAGGTATTCAACCTCCAGTGGGGGATAGGTAGAGGTAGAGGTGGAATAACTAGCTTGAGCAAACAATAGAATGACATTTATGTGTTGTCAGGACGACATAACCTAGAGTCATCACCGGACATTGTCACAGGTGTACTATCCATATTTTCCATTAATGTGTATACTTTGATAGATCCAGGTTCTACCTTATCATATATTACTCCATTCTTTGCTAGTAAACATGGTAACGAACCTGAATTATTACGACAACCGTTTGAAGTGTCCACGCCCGTGGGCAAGTTCATGGTTGTTAGGCGGGTATATCGAGGTTATGATGTGATGATTCATGATCTCCATACCTTAGCTGATTTGAACGAGATAGAAATTATAGAATTTGAAGATATTATGGCTATGCATTTGTTAGCCTCTTGTTATGCTATGCTGGAATGTTGGAAGAAAGTTGTCCACTTTAACTTTTCGGAAGATCCTATTATCGAATGGAAGGGTGATATTGCAGTGCCAAAAGGGAAGTTTATTTCTTACCTTAAGGCTCAAAAGATGATCATGAAAGGATGTTTCTATCATATGGTATGGGTGCAGGATACGGAGGCGAAGTCTCCAGCCCTTCCATCAGTTCTATTGTTAATGAATTCCCCGATGTGTTCCCTTATGAGCTCCCGGGTATTCCACCCGAGAGGGAGATCGAGTTTTCCATTGATGTGCCACCCGATACACAACCGATATTTATCCCTCTATATAGGATGGCTACTGACGAGTTGAAGGAATTGAAAACTCAATTGAAGGATCTTTTAGATAAGGGCTTTATCCGGCCCAATACTTCCCCGTGGGCAGCTCCAGTGCTATTTGTTTGAAAGAAACACGGTTCATTGAGGATGTGCATTGAGTATCGATAGCTAAATATGCTCACCATTAAGAAAAAGTATTTTCTCACGAGAATTGATGATTTGTTTGATCAATTACAAGGCGCTAAGTATTTTTCAAAGTTCAATATCAGATCTAGGTATCATCAGTTGAGAATCAAGGAAGAAAATGTCCCAAAGACAGCCTTACGGACCAGAAATGGACATTACGAATTTCTTATTATGTCCGTTGGCCTACCCAATTCACCAACGGCCTTCATGGACCTAACGAACTGGGTGTTCGAGCCATATTTGGATATTTTTATGGTCGTGTTCATATGTGATATGTTGGTGTATTCCCGGTCATAAGGGGAGCACACAGAGCATTTCTGAATGGTTTTACGCATGCTTTGGGATAACAAGTTGTATGCCACACTTTCCAAGTGCTAGTTTTGGCTAAACTGGGTGGCTTTTCTGGGGCATATAGTGTCAGATGGGGGTATCAAAGTTGACAGCCAAAAGATTGAAGCAGCTAAGAATTGCAAAGGCCCACAACACATACCGAGGTACGCAACATCATGGGCTTAGCCGGTTACTATCAAAGATTTATAGAAAATATTTCATCTATGGTTGCTGCAATGACGAAGTTGACGCATAAGGCAGTGAAATACAGGTGGATCAATGTTTGTGAGAAGAGCTTCCAAGAATTAAAGGACATGTTAACCTCGACGCCCGTTCTAACTCTTCCTGAAAGACCTGAGTGGTACGTTATATATTGTGATGCCTCTAGAGTGGGATTGGGCTGGTTTTTAATGCAAATCATTGCTTATTCTTTGAGACAACTAAGGAAACACGAGTAGAATTATCCCACTCATGATATGGAGCTAGTTGCTATTGTATTTGCTTTGAAATTATGGTGTCACTATTTGTATGGAGTATACTGATCACAAGAGCTTGCAATACATATTCAAGCAAAATGAACTAAATTTGAGGCAGCAGAGATGGCTTGAACTATTAAAGGATTACAATATTGATATTTTATACCACCCTGAGAAGGCAAACATTGTGGCTGACGTGCTAAGTCAGGAATCCATGGGCAATCTACAACATGTGGAAAAGCGTAAGTTGGAGATAACCAAAGACTTATACCGGTTAGATAACTTAAGTGTATGATTGATCGATACTGGTAATAGAGAAGCCACAGTTCGAAACGTTGTCGAATCCTTGCTAGTAGCGTAAGTAAAAGCACGACAATTTGACGATCCAGCCTTGGTACAAATAAGAGGAAGCTTTCCCTTTTAAAATAAGTAAGTGTTCGAGTTATTCAAGGATGGAGTCCTTAGATATAAGGACCGGTTATGTGTACCCAATATCAGGGGACTCCTAGAGCAGATCATGGCAGAGATTTATTGATCCCGGTATTATATTCATCCGTGGTCAACCAAGATATACCATAATCTTTAATAGCTATACTGGTGGAACTCCATGAAGAGTAGTATTGCCGAATATGATGCTCAGTGTTAAAATTTCACTTCCTACCAGTTAAGACTACATTTCTCAGCTGAAGATTATGCTAAGTTACACATCAAAGAAATAGTTCGGCTCCATGAGGTTCCTATTTCCATCATATCGGAAAAATGTGCCCAATTTACGGCTAACTTATGCAGATAATTTAAAAAAGGATTGGGTACCAGAATCAATCTTAGTATAACTTTTTATCCACAAACTAACGATCAATCTAAATGCACTATTCAGATGCTCGAAGACATATTACGAGGTTATGTTTTGGACTCCAAATAAAGTTGGGAGGATCACCCACCGCTTATCAAATTTGCATACAGCTATGGTTACCATGCTAGCATTCAGATAGTAGCGTTTGAGACACTACATGGATGAATGTGCAGGTATCCTATTGGCTGGTTAGAAATTGGTGAAATAATGTTATTTGGTCATTAGTTAGTGCAGCAGGCTATAGAAAAGGTTAAAATGATTCAAGGTCATCTATTGACCGCTCAAAGTAGGCAAAAATGTTGCTCATATAACCAACAACGAGGTTTGGAATTCTATGTGGGAGACTGGGTATTCTTAAGGGTATCGCCTATGAAAGGCGTGATGAGGTTTGGTAAGAAAGGCAAACTCAGTCGCCAGTATATTAGACCGTATTGAATTATTCAGAGAGTCGGTCAAGTAGCATATAAGCTTGAATTGCCCCCAAAATTGGAAGTAGTACACCTAGTATTCCACGTGTCCATGCTCCGCTGCTTGAGTCACCATCCCGTATTACACCCATCGAATATATTCACGTTACAGAAGACCTATCTTATGAAGAAGTTCCGGTAGTTATCCTAAATCGTCAAGTGCACAAGCAGTGAACCAAAGAGGAATCTTAAGGTACTATAGAGGAAAAATAATGCGCAAGATATGACATGGGAAGCCAAAGAACATATAAATCCAGATACCCTCATTTGTTCCTCACCAACATTAATTCTCCCAAAATGCTCTCAAGAGCCTTTTAGAATTCTTAAACAGTCTAAGCCAAGGTCGAGGGTTACTCTATTAGGATCTAGCGTGAAGGAACTTTGGAATCGTCACTATAATAACTATTATCTTATTGTATTGATTATGGAGGTTCTTTGAAGGCAAAATTAACCATCATAGAAGTGTAGATAGTTCTTCAACAAGGTATGTAGGACAACTTTCTTTCTTGGAATGATTTGGTGTATGAGTCTCTCTTTAAAAAGGATTTCTGTGTTATAAGATTTGTTTGTTCTATGTTCTTTCCTGTAACATTATTTCTGTTCTCAAATTTCTTACAGGTAACATTTTTATCAAGTTTGAAGTGTTTCCAGATAATGTCCTAAGGTCAAAAAAATATGCTTCATCCTAAGTTGGATATTCGTATCTCTTGAAATTGACTTTGCATTGCACTTATATGTATGTATCTATTATACTTTATCGAGTCTCGCTATAGTCGGCCGAGTACGACACCTATCATGCAACCACTTATCAGTTTTGTATGATGAGATGCAGTGTGAAATACTATGAGGGCGGGTGCAACCAAGGTCTCTATGAGGGCGGGTACGAAATGATCTGCTATGAAACACTACCAAGATCTTGTGTGGCTGGGTACGACTGGTATCTCTTGAGGTCAGGCACAAATTAGACCTTCTGACACCGCGTACGATGTGATGGAAGAAATAAACTTACCGAGTCCTCCACGAGGCCGAGTGCTATATGAAATGATATGCCCTAAAAAGTGGCTGAACAATATTATATTATATTTAGTTCATATGTCTCCATGGGTGGCTAAACTTTTATGAAGCTTGCATACTTTTAAGTTTTATGGTTTTTACTGTTTGCGTCCTCGGTGGCCTGCCTTCGGTATTCTTATTAAAATTATATATTCATGTCTCTTATGTTATGTATTTTATGTGCATGTCTTCTCAATCTTACATACTCAATACATTTTCCATACTGACGCCCCTTTCTTTTGGGAGTTATGTCCATGCCCACAGGTGAAGATAGACCCAGTGACGTTCCTCCCTAGTAAGGTGTTTGTTCTAACTGTTGGTCGTTGCACGCCACTTTCTCGAGGTAGCTATTCAGAAGTCAATAGGTACCGGAGTGTATGTTCCAGCTATTTTGGGTATGGTAGGGCCCTGTTCCGACCAAGTTACGTACATTGTTTTAGCTCTCTTAGAGGCTTGCTGACTAGTGTTCGGTTGTATGTAATGGTTGGTTATGACCATGTTTGTAACAATTGTGAAGTTGTGTAAATGTTGATGTTTCTTTCACAGTCAGTTGTGTACATTTTAAATGTTTAGTATTACTACATGGAGGCCTCATTGGCCTAGGTTTTGTGGTTAAATTGGAGTAGGAATGGATGTCAGTTCGCACGGGCCTTCAGGCATCATGTGTCGGTCGCACCTCCCGAGGTTGGGTTGTGACAATTCTCTCGCACACAAGAACCATTGCCAAACCCTAAACTAATTAATGGCATTCTTCTTCCAATAATAGATTACATAAATCTGATACCACTGATTTCAGGTCCAATAACCTCGTCTCACCCAGTACAAGTAGCTCAGCCGAAATTCCACATCAATTACCATCAAGAACCTCATACGACGCGAATCGTACACCAACAAGCAAGTGATTGCATATGACCAATAATGGAAAGAGAACCAAAAAGAGAACTAGCCTGCAAGTTTAACAGATACAACCATAAGAGCATAATGCTATGAATCCATCCCATAAGGAAGAAAAAAAACACAAAACGAACACAAAGAATATTATCCAACATAACCCCATTGCAGGTACACCCCAATCAACACATAATAGTGTTACGGCATGCAACCTGATCCACGTATATCAATCCACATGGGAATACATCGAGCCAAAATTCTCAGACTCACTAAACACATGTATAACAAGAGCAAACATGTAAAGTGCATAAACATAACTATGGGGAGACAAATAGCATAATGCGTTACGAAAAAGACCAAACATGACTAAAGTGTAATAACCAAATAAACATCTTGAGAGCCATCACGCTCAAATATTGCTACAAAGCCCAAATAGAGCCATAACATGCGTGTGGGTAATCACTTCATCTCACAACTCATCATAATATAAAGAAGTAACACATGAAACAGATCAAGGCATGAATAAGATCTGTATAAAATGCTACGCTGAATGATAGAATCCAATCCGGTGTGGATACAGATTCTCATTAGTCCTACCAATGGGCCTCCAAACCGATTCCGGTCATTCCAAAATAGGTTAGTAACCTTCCAAATGTACACAGTAACCCCATCTATGAAACATGCAATCACTTGTCAAATACTAAATACACTTCCACAGTCTGCAGCCAGAGGTATAGTCCACCTCTCAAAAGTATAATCTCCAAACTGCGAGAGTACCAGAATCTCCACAACTGATCTATAACTCTTTCTCTTAATGACTAACATGTCACTCATACACAGTCACCCCATGGGAGATACTCCCAAAACCTTCTACACCAAGTAGCAAAACTTGAACAACAATGGCTACCAGCCAAGCAATTCTGTGGTACTAGTCAAGAGTCTGCAATCAATATACAATGCATCTTCCACAAAACACACCCTTCCTAGGCGATAGAAAAATAGTGTTAGCGTTCTCTTAAACATTAGATACTTTCCATACTGTCTAGTACTCAGGACAATCCTTTCAAAACTGAACTGCAACCTTGTTCATGCAATTCCAATTCCGCACAACTCACTGCATCTAATGCACTAATATGTGAGAAAACGAGAATCCCATTATTAACTCTGAATCACAAATAGCATACACACTCCATCGATCAGAAACCTTCCTATGAGCTCAATTTAGGAGAAAATCACAACACAACAAAATTTACATACATGTAGAAGATACCAACAGCAAGTCATGGTCAAAACCATCGCAAACCTTTTGAAAACCACATGAGCATAACTAGGCCAGCCGAACTGCATCCCTCTAAATCACCCAAATCACACATACTACCAAACCAATTGTATTACCACAAAAACACATGCAAAGCCCTATAATACCAAATGAACAGATTGTCTTTACTATCATGCTCACCCAAGCCACTACTAAATGGACCCAACTCCTTCAGATTACTCATGACCCGCCTTCATGGCAACACTACTCTTCCCAAGTATACTGTAAACCTCAATCAAAACTCATCCCAAGTTATCCCAACATAAATCCCGTTGTCCTAAGACTCGTGAGCCACTTTATTCCCTCTTATACGTCCAGTAGTACCTCCAACCCACATGCATGTTCTGAAGAAGCCTTCTATGAATCTGAAATTGTTCCTCCCCTCTCCCAAACACTTCCTCGCAGAAGCTATAATGATACACAATTTCTCCAAGTCTCTTTCACAAGCAACACAGATCCCGAATCATTAGTCACACACAAATCCGGAAATCCTTAGATACCACATATGGAATCTTGAATTCATTAAAAACTTTTCGATAGTCACCCGCCCAGTCCTAGTCCCGAATACATAACAAATCATGTCGAATGATTAGTGCTTCTCTAGCACATGAATACTCTAAAAAGAAGACAACCACTAGAATCCTTCCCTTACACGGTACCTACACATAAGAATATTACACATGAGTCCTCCCATATTCTCCATAAATCACCAAGGTGAAATACAACATGCACCCAGAAATTCCTTGCTCAAATCATCCTCAAGGTCATCCTTCTAAGATCATATATAGTTCACAAGTGTCCCCTAATCTAGAATCTATAACAACACCCCCACTAGGTGACCAATTTGCAGATGGTAGACTCCATCACTTAGCTCTAATCCACAATCACATAACTCAAGAACCCATGATGACTACTCCTCTTTAACTTCCATGTACTCACACTGTTACTTAGCTGAATTCCTCATAAGCTCATGTTGCTCCTACTATAACACATCCTATGTTATCATCCAAAAATCACAATCAATATCGGGGCAATTATGCCATCTTGCTCAAGCGATCCAAACCCATATCATAGCACACAGACTCCATTGGGTTGAAGGTAAAACAATTCATAGAAACCTCATAAGAAATCATGCAACCCATAACTCCAGGTATGGGTTAATATCAACATCTTTTTATGACCAGCCATGGTATAATGCTATGTAGTCAATGACTCATCCCGAGTCCACACTCATCCCCACGCTCCAAAAATCTATTTCATTCAACCAATGAACAACTAGAAAACCCTTCAACACCTCCCAACATAAGATGGTATCTACACAAAGATGGTAATAAAACATTCACAATCCATTTGTAGCTCAAGCAATATTCTCGTCAAACTCGAACTTTCAAAATATAAGTAGCCCCACTAAAATAAAATCCCTCAATGGTTCATAATGACCTCATAAAATCAAACATCCTCGAAATTTATGGCAACCCTACCACAATACCCATAAAGATATGTTCTAACTTTCACATCACTATATCAATCTTCAAAGGTAAACCACTAGGTCTCTGATGCTCATTCTCGACCTGCTGATGATCAAACACTGTAAAACATGCCCAATAATGTCCTTCATCAAGGATTACCTCCCACAAACTATCAATACTAGATACGCAAATCGGACCCTTAAGTAGCAAATAGTGATCCACACTAAGGACCACCTCCTCAGCACTACCTCGCAACACCGTGTCCCTGAGGACATGAGAACGGAAATCATCATACCGACTCTACTTAATGTGCTCAAACAAAGGATGACAAAGCAACAACACAAGCGAGAACTCTACTAATCTAAATAAACCTATCTCGCAACTCTATCAACCAAAGACTGGACATCCATAATCCAATACCTCTCTTCTGTTAGAAAAAATGCCTAACTTCAAATCACGGATCGGATAATCCTTCTCATGGGGCTGCGACTACCGCAAGTATAAGCGATCAACCTACCATTCTGCAACAACACCGCGGTAAGACCAATGTTTGAATTATCACAATATATTGCATACGGCCCCAAAACCATGGTAACACCAATTCTAGGGCTATAGTAGACAAACACTGATCCGAACGGTGACAATAGTAGTTTGACCGCATCACACGGGGAAAAGTATATTGCACCACATCTGTATCATCAACACAACTCGTCGGTGCACCACTGACATCGAGCACTCAAAATCTCATATAAAATGAGTAGGAAAAAACTAAAGATATAGGCTTTAAGTCAGAATAAAGTCGTAAGATAAAAAATAAAGAAAGGGAAAGTTTCCTAAAGACCTATAGCCTCTCGAAGATAAGTACAGACATCAGCAAGACTCTACCATACCTACTCATGACTCCTGAGACTTATGCAACCTAGTGCTCTGATACCAACTTGTCATGACCCAATATCACACCGGAGCCGTGACGATGCCTAACACTGCTTTCTAGACAATCCAGCAATAAGTGGGCATAAATAAACTTTAATAACATAACGAAATAATGCTATAGCTGAAACCCATCCCAAACATCAGGTTTCATCAAGTACATGAGCACTACTAAATGGTAAATACAAAGTTTGAACAAAATACAATATTGTCTTAAGACTGAACAATAGGAACATAAGATAAAAGAGAGGACTTCAAGGCTTGCGAACGAAACAATAGTGCTATCTCGAAATCTCAAAGCTAGTCCACATACAGCTTACTGGCATCTGCCACTATCAACAATACCTGGATCTACACATAAAGTGCAGAGTGTATTATGAGTACAACCGATCTCATGTACTCAATAAGTAGTAAGTTTAACCTCAGACTGAAAGATGTGACCAACTTGGCAAGGTCTGATGCTCTCTTTTCATAGCCAACAACAACAATAATAAAAGAATAATAGCTTATAAAGAAAAGCAGCTCAAATAATAATAGGCTCGGCTTAACATGATAGGAAGAGAAAAAGACATGGTGTTCAAATATAACTGTCAAGATATCAATTTCAACTAAATTAACTTAGATCGGTATTTAAAAAGATAACACTGTAATTGCACGCTCTAAATATCAAGTAAAGACATCGAATACCCGCCAGCATGCAGAAAATTACAACTATATGCCTCCATGTCAGTTTTACATGCCAAATCAAAGTTTAAACATTAAGTACACAAAATCTCAGCATATTCATAGTGCCTAGAACAAAGTACCCCTCAATCAAAGTCTCAACACTCTCACGGTTCCTGGCAAGATGCCCATGGATCCTCACACATACACATATACACACTCTCAGCACTGTACGGGTGCCTGACATAATCCCATCACCTAGCACGTAATGTGTGCCTGCACTCACCGGGCCCAAAATGGCATGGGTTATAACTCGACTCCGGAGGGGAGGATCCTAGCCCAAACGTTGATCGGATCAAAGAACGATCATGGTAACTCAGCCTAATATGGCCTGGAGAACGCGTCACCTTACTACAAATACCACTCTGCCTAATATCTGACATGGCGTGTGAGTCATGTCACTATCAATATCAATATGTCTCTGTGGTCCAAGATCAACATCAATCCGCTATAGTCTCAGTATACTCACATCTCAAAGTAGCAAAATCTAAATACTGCACGGGAATTTACTAATATGCCACACTTCAGCTCAAATCCGTGACACACAAATAAGGATACCAACAACATATGAGATAACATATAGAAAGTGCACAAAGAGAGAAATATAACATGCATATATAATATCATGACTGAAAAATAAGACTATAATTGAGGCAAAAAGCTAAACATACCAAAACAGCCCTATCATATCTCAAACAAATAAGCACATAGCTTAGACATGATTTCTAACATGAATCATAGCGCACATAGTCATGCAAGTTGACAAAATACGACATCAAAGAAGCATGACAGCTAAATAAGTCATATAATGGTCTAAGTACTACCCGGATAATAAATAACCATGGTGCACATATATATACTCGCCAGCTTGCCTATACGTCACTCATAATACATTCGAAGTATCATAACCAACGGAAACGTTACCCTCAAATCAAGCATAGGCAAGAAACTTACCTCATCTACGTTAGTCTTTAACGTCGAATCGCGTCAAAACCTCTATCTAGGCCTCTTAATCACGTAACTCCAAGCCAAACACCATCCAAGAAAGTACCATAGGAAGCAATCCATATCCATAAAGCATCGATCTTTGAAGAAATTCTAAAAGGTCAACAATAGTCAACCCGGGCACGCGTGCCATCGACACAAAAATGTGATGACCCATTTCTTGCCAAGTTCAAATATATAATTAGTTTCCTAAATCGAATCCAAATCGGTACTCAAATTTTCAAAATACACTCTCTTAAAGTGTTGGCAAAAACTCCCCAAATTCATTCCTTAGATTTACCAATCAAATGCCTAAATCAAAGAGTGAGGGTGTGTTTGATATGAAGTAAAACTATTTTGCACAAAATATTTTTCAATTTTTTTATGTTTGATTGGCTTAAATATTTTGGAAAATACTTTACTCATGAACTAATTTTTCTCCAATTGGAGGAACTGTTTTCCCTATTACGAGAAGGAAAAATATTTTCCAAAACTCTTTATCAACATTCCCCGCCATATTCCCCACCACCCCTACCCCAACCTATCACACACCATCCCACCCTACCACTACCTAC
>AWOL01S0060239.1:35516-91113 GCA_000715115.1 Nicotiana otophora
AGTACTTTCTTTTTAATTTTCATGTTGTAGAAAAAGTACTTTCTTTTTCATTTCAACAAAATGACTATTTTCTTTTCATGATGTAGAAAAAGTATTTTCTTTCATTTTAATAAAATGAATATTTTCTTTCCATTATATAGAAAAAATATTTTCTTTTGTTTCAACAAAATGAGTACTTTCTTTTCATGATATTAAAAAAATATTTTTTTCCATTTCATGAAGATGAGTATTTTATTTGCATGATGTAGAAAAAGTATTTTTTTTTGTTTAAACAAAATTAGTCTCTCTGCACGTGCGTTGCACATGTGTTTCACATTATTTCTATAAAATATGTATACTAAATATTGTAAATGCATACTTATTTGAAAAATATTTGATTCAATTATAAATTACAATTTGAATATAGCAAAAGTTAGCATTCTTGCACGACCTTAATACCTTTTACAAATAAAGTCAAAAAGAATAGTCTCTGACGAACTCTATCTCCATTCTTGTAGCCAATGCACTATCAATTATATTTTGGTATATTTCTCTCGAAATGTGATTGCTCAAATAGACAATGTTGGAAGAAGCACTCTTTAAAACTTTATCTTTTCTATATCTTTCAGCCATAACAGTATCGATTGCACGTTGAAATAATTATCTTATCAAGGTTGATTGCTTTTTTTTTGGATATTCAACTCTTGCTTTTTTTATTTTTATATAAATGTCATGCACAAAATCTCCAACTTCATCATATAGACCTATAAATAATAATGTAATTATAGACATTGATAAGTGTTAGAGTTCAAATCTCATAATTGATATGAAAGGTTGAGTTGCATAAGGCATTTTTGTCAAGTTAATGAATATTAGGTAATCAACAAAGATAAAATTAAGGAAA
The DNA here is from genome assembly GCA_000715115.1 of Nicotiana otophora. Taxonomy (NCBI): domain Eukaryota; kingdom Viridiplantae; phylum Streptophyta; class Magnoliopsida; order Solanales; family Solanaceae; genus Nicotiana; species Nicotiana otophora. Next base: position 36,400 of record AWOL01S0060239.1, read on the forward strand.
AAAATTTAATTTCTTATTTTTCAATAAAATCTTAGAGTTTAATGTATTACTCGGGTGACCGTGGTCCTTTCTTTATATTAACCTTATCACAATAAAGAATTGTCCTTTATCTCCCCCGTTAATTACTAAATTGGACTTAGATAAAAGTAACATAATTTTAACCAAGAAACATTTATAAAATATGTAAATAAATTAAAATTGGACTTAGATAAAAAGGATAGCATCGAAGGAATTAATGCATTTATCAAAATGATGGTTTTAGTGTTGCTTTGTCCCTCTACTTTCCTGAAATAATCCAGATAAAATAAAAACATATTAGCCCAATATGTAAGAAGTATATTGTCTATATTAATGTAATTTCAGGAATGAAACAAACTGAAAATGTAGAATGGTAACTCACAGAACTGTACATGAAGGTAAAGATATGTGTAATTTCATCTTTCTTAAGTATAAATCGAATCTTGTCTGCAAGAGCAAGAAGTAGATAATAGTAGAGTTGTAATTAAGTCATATGACAACATCATTCATCGGACGCTCATATTCTAAAGTTATTTATATTATAAAGGTTTTACTACATCTTTTCGGTACTTCATTTAAGTTTCAACTGAACTTACATATGAAATCATTTGCTTTATAAGAGATTGTTTTACTCTTGAACTTTTTGTTTTGGTCAGGTCATATTTGCATATGAAACATTTGTATATATATGTCCAGATATTGGTAATCTCTATATACAAAACAATTAACACAACAAACGAAACACAAGGTTTCAAATACATAATATGTGGGCTGAGTATAAATATCGTTTTTTAATTTAAAATAAATAACGTTCTTAAAACTACATTAAAATGTATTAAAATTATAATACTGAAACTATTCTGGAAAAACTATTTTCAAAGAAAATAATTATTTGACTCACAAAAAAGTATAATAGATACCTGTACCTCTAAGTTATTATTAGAAGTATATAATCTTGGTCAAGGATCCAATTACTATGTGATGGTTCTGTCACGACCCAATTCCCACTATAGATCATGATGGCACCTAACGTCGCCGTTAGGCAAGCCAATGGTGAACTATCAACTTAAGTATTTATTTTATTCTTTTTGAACTCACAAATTTTATTAGATAAGGAAATTTATACATTTAAAAGTCATGGATACATACAATTTAAATAAAATATAAAACGAAAGTGTGTCCATGTTAGAAAAAATCACAAACAAATTCTAAAACATCATCCAGTGTCACAAGTACATGAACATCTACTAGGAAGTACAATAATAATAGAACATCTGTCTGGATTACAAGATAGACAGAACAAAGTAAATAATTATGATGGAGACTCTGTGGGCTGCGGTGCATAGCATAGAAAGCAGCTCATCATAAAATTCTCTCAGCAGTTGTGCCTATGCGCCAAAATGACAACCAAATGAACGTGTCAGATCCTGCACATTTAGTACAAAAGTGTGTCTTGAGTACGTAAATCAATGCGTACCTAGTAGATATCTAGCCCAACCCAGAAGAAGTTGTGACGAGGGGTCGTGTATCAACCTAATAAGTCGTTATGTGTAATTGCGCCCCGTTACTCCTTTTTATGCTTCACATACGTGTGTTTATGATTTTATGACTTGCGGGGTCAGTTAATTTCGTTCCAAAAATCTTTCGGAATGATTTAGACCCTTTGATTCTCGACTTAGAAGTTTGAATTAGAAATATTGACCAAACTTTGACTTTTGTGAAAACAATCCCAGAACCGTATTTTGATGGCTCTGATAGCTTTGTACATTGATTTCGGACTTGGGCATCCGGAATTGATTTCGAAAGTCAGTAGGTTGATTTATGTTAATTTGCCGAAACTTTGCAATTTGAAGTTGAAAAGTATGACCGTAGGTTGACTTTTAGCTATCGAGCTCGAAATTTGATTTTGGGACTTGAATAGGTCCGTTATGTTATTTAGAACTTGTCAGCAGAATTTAGTGTCATTTGGAGTTGATTGGATAGGATTAAGAAGTTTAGTTGTAACTTTAGAAATTCTTGAACTTTACCTTGAAATTCATGCGTTTTAGTGTTCGATTTGTAGTTTTAGATGTTATTTTTGTATTTTGATCACGCGAATGAGTCTGCATGATGTTTTAAGACTTGTGTGGAGGTTTAGTTTGGAGCCCCGAGGGCTCGGATATGATTCGGACATGTTCTGGAGTGGTTTGGACTGAAATTGCAGAAATCTGGTACCTGGTGCTCTGGTGTCGCGATTGCGAACACCAGGGTCACATTTGTGAAGTTGACAGAAGGGGGTGCATTTGCCACAAATGCAACTACCCCTTCGAATTTGCAAAGGCAGCATATTTTGGACTGAGTTCGCAATTGCAAGCATTTGTTCGCTTTTGCGATGTTCCTTCCTTCGCAATTGCGAAGCCTTTATCAAAACTATAATGTGGACTTAGGCTATCAGGGTTCGCAAATGTGAGGCCTGACCGGCAATTGCGAGGGTTGGCAAATGTGAGCCCTGACCGGCAATTGCGAGGGTTCGCAAATGCGAATCTTATGTCGCAAATGCAACATCTGCAGCTGGTTAAAGGGCTGGGAGACATGATTTTTGAACTCATTCTCTCATTTTTGAATCCAAGACTCAGTAGGACGCGATTTAGAGAGAGGATGTTCACCTACAAACTTTGGGTAAGTTATTCTAATCGGTTTCTAATCATTCTAATCACCTACAAACGTTGGGTAAGTTTAAAATCATGTGAATCAAAGTGAAAATTTTTGAAGCTTTGTTAACTTTTTGAAAAAAAAAGAAATTGAGTTTTTAGAGTCGATTTGGACTCGATTTTGAAACTAATCACATATATGCAGTTATCAGTTCATGGGCAGTCGGAATCTACTATGGGACCCGGTTTATTACCCGGTGGATCCCGAGTTGACTTTTGTTGACCTTTTTCAAAAGAGTGTAAAGGTCTTAGCTTTATCTATTGTAATTGATTTCCCTAGCATTGTTTGATGACATGAAGTCGATTTTGGTTAGATCTGAGCCATGTGGAGGCGAACTTTGTGTGGTAAATGTCTTGCCTAACTTTGTGTAGGGGAACTACCCCTTAGGAATGGTATTGATTGATTTATCCGTGCTATGTGAAAGCTGGGTACATAAGGTGACTTCTGGATACACGGGTTGTACGTGGTATTTGACCAGTTTAGGCTACTTAGACTATTTTCCATGATTTAGTTGAAATGCCATATCATGTTCTTAATTCTCTAAGTTAATCTATTTTTGTTTGTGTTAGCCTATCCGTACATGCTTTAATTGACTTGTGTAAAACGTATTCTATATCCTACTTGATAAATTGTTGATTTCCACTATTTGAAGTCATTGTTATACTTTATCTCTTCCATTGTGAGTTCAGAATTTAGTTTTGGAAGATGGAATAGGTCTTTATTGCTATTTCAAACTCATCTGCAAAATTTGATGTCATTTGGAGTTGGTTTGATAGGATTCAGACGCTTGGTTGCAATTCTAGAGGTTCTTGAAATTTCTTTTGAAATGCATGTGTTTTGATGTCCGATTCGTAGTTCTAGAATTTATTTTTTGTGTTTTGGTCATGCGAGCGAGTTTGAATGATGTTTTTAGACTTGTATGGATGTTTGGTTTGGAGCATCGATGGCTCGGGTGAGTTTCGGACGTGTTTCGAAAAGGTTTGGACCCAATTACAGGTTGTTGGTGTGCAGGTATCTCAGGTGTGGCAATTGCGATCATAGCATGGGGGTCTCAGGTGTCGCATTTGCGACACAAGGATCGTAATTGCAAAAAAGGACCAGGTCAGGGTAGTCTCGCATTTGCGACAAATTTGTTGCATTTGCGATAGTATTTGCGAACACATTTTTGCATTTGCAACATCTCCTTAGGCTGTCAGGAGCCAAAATTGCGAGGATTACTCGCAACTGTGACATCTGCAATTGAACAAAGAGCTGGAAAGTCGGGATTTCATCTAATTTTAGAACCCTAAACTCGGTAGGAGGTAAATTAGAGAGAGGATTTTCATATACAATCATTGGGTTAGTGATTGTAATCAATTTCTAATAATATTTCATGATTATATATGAGATGTAGCATCAGATTTATGAGAATTAACGAGAAATTTTGAAAATTATTGTCTAAGGTTTGAAAATAAAAATTTAGATTTTGGGAGTCGAATTGGACTCGAATTTGAATAGAAAACACATATATAGACTCGTGGAGTTATGGGTAGTTAAGATCTACCTTTGGACTCAGTTTTTGACTGGGCGGCCCCGAGGACTTTTGTTGCCTTTTGAGAAATTTTGTAAAGATCATAGTTTTATCTATTGTAATTAGTTTTCCTTGCATTGTTTGATGTTATTAAGTCATTTTTGTTAGATTTGAGCCGTGTGGAGGTGAATTGTAGGGAAAAAGCTATTTTTGATGGTTGATTTGGCATTGTTGAGGTATGTATCTTGCCTAACTTTGTGTGGGGGAACTACTCCTTAGGATTTTGGTTGATTGTGTTATTTGAATTATATGGAAGATATGTAGACGAGGTGACGAGTGTGTACACGGGCTTATATGAGGTATTTTGACCGGTTTAGACTCTTAGGCTTCTTCCATGCATTTAATTCAATTGTTATAATATGTTATAGCTTCCGTTGTTAAATTTACTCTCACATGTTCTATTTGACATTGTTAGCACATGTTCTATATTTTACTGTCAAGTTTGCTCATATATGGTTTAGTTGAAGTTGTTACCTCTCTTATTGTCTTGTTGCTCCTTATATTGTTGAAATATTCTTAGTTGAATTTGTTATTACATGAGTCTATTCGTGTTGTTTTATTCTTATGCACTTAGACGTAGTTGATATTTCATACTATGTTATTCATCGTTGAGCATATGTTATACACTTGAATTGAAGTTGTCATTATGTGGGAATACCTTCGTTTTGAGTTATTGAAGTTTAAGTTGTTAAAGATATGAAAACATTGAGGTTGAGTCGTGGGCTATATGTTGGGGTAACATTGGTATTGCTGATTTTGGAAAGTGTTGTGGCATATGGGCACGTGTGGTGTGAGTTGATTATTATGTTGTGATATTGATATGCATGTCGTGGTATAAGGATAGGGTTTAATATGCATGAGGTGAGATAAAGTGAGTTTTATACGCGTGTCGCTAGTAAGGGAATTACTAGAAGCAGCATGGTGAGATAAGGGGGCTAAAACACATGTAGCTATTTCACGAAAAATATTTTTATAAATAAATGCAAGGCTCAAGAAGTGTTATAAGGAAGATCGTGATTGTGACATGGGAATTGAGATTATGAGGTGTGGTACTGTAACGACCAGACAGATTTTTTTAAGCGTTAGCATTCCGTGTGGTGATTTAAGGTCTTGATAAGCTTCATATTATGTATTATGACTTGCTTGTGTGGTCGGGTTCGGTTTTTGGATAATTCGGGATTGATTTGGAAGAATGTTTCTTGTTTTAGAAGCTTATGCAGTAAGAGCTAACTGGAGTTTGACTTTTGTGCAGATGACTCCGGATGGTATTTTCATGATTCCAATAGTTTCGTATGGTAAGTTTTGATTAGGCGTATATCCGTATTTGGATTTGGAGGTCTGTAAGTCGATTTTGATGCATTTTGGCAAAAGTTGGATAGATGAAGGTTTGGAAGGGTGAGAGGTTTGACCGGGAGTTGACTTTGTTGATATCGGGTTCGGATTGTGATTTCGGGAGTTGGAATAGCTCTGTTGTATCATTTGGGACTTACACGCAAAATTCGACGTTATTTTGGGATGATTTGAGATGATTAGGCGCGAGTTGTAGAGGTTTAAGGTTCATTAGTTCATTAGGCTAGAACTGAGGTGCGATTCGTAGTTTTGATGTTGCTTGGTGTGATTTGACTCCTCGAGAAGATCCGTGTTATGTTATGAAACTTGTTGGTATATTTGGATGGGGTGTTGGGGGCCTCAGATGTATTTCGGATGGGCTACGGGCCATTTTCTCTCATTCTAGATTGTTGTTCTGTCATCTAGTATTTTCTTATTTGCATTCGCACCTGTTCCTCCTTGTTCGCATTGTGATATGGTGGAATCAGGGATTTTATTCTTTGTAGTCACGAAGAGATGACTGTGTTATCGAAGTATGGAAGATTGTGGCTTTCGCGTTCGCATAGTATTCATCGCGGGCGCATTTAAGGAAAACTTGGATGGGCATTAGGTGTTTGTTGTACACGGTCGTGTTAGAGTAAATGTGTTCGCGGAGTTTGCTGGAGGTTATTTGTCGCGTTTGAGACATGTTTTATGCGTTCGCGGAGAACATTGTTTTGGCAGCTTGTATTTTGTGCTTCACGAACGCGAAGCATGTTCAGCGATCGCGAAGAGGAGCACATAGGCAGACTTATATTTACTCTATTTCGAGGGCTTTTGTTATTTTATCGCTTTTTCAAGTTAGAAAGCTCGGATTTGGGAAATTTTAGAGGCGATTTTCACGTGTTGGGTTGAGGTAAGTATTCTTGACCCGGATTTGATTATATTTCATATTTCCATCTTTGCTTTTATTATTAAATTAGTAATTTGAATTGGAGAAATTGAGGATTTTTAAAAATACTTTCAAAAATGTAAAATGAGGATTTGAAGGCCGATTTGATGTCGGAATTGGATAATTTTGGCATGGTTGGACTCGTATCGGAATGGGTGTTCGAATTTTATGAGTTTTGTTGGGTTGTGAGGTGTGGGCCTATGATTGTCTTATTGGGTTGACTTTTTAGTTTTCATTAATGATCGAAGCTTTATTATCCAGAATTATTTTCTATGATATTTTTTTATGATATCAAGTTATTTTTGCTAAATTTCAGTCGTCTGGACATTGTTTCACATGAGGTCATTTTACAGTATTAATTCGGCTTCTTTGAGGTAAGTATCGTGTCTAACTTTGTGTGGGGAAACTACCCATTAGGATTTATAGTATTATTTGAATTATGTGAATGACGTGTGTGACGAGTGCGTACTCGGACTTATATATGGAAATTGACCGGTTTACGCGTATAAATGATACTATAAAGGTTTCATACTCCACTAAGCTATTCAGACTTACAGATTGAGCCCTTTACTCCATGTTTCTTTCATGTCTTTTATATACTACTTTTCATCACTTACATATTCGGTACTTTATTTGTACTGACATCCCTTTTGCCTGAGGATGCTGGTTTCATGCCTGCAGGTCCTGATAGACAGGTTGACAGTCTTCCTAGTAGGCTATCAACTCAGCGGAAGGTGTTGGTGCACTGCACTTGCTCCGGAGTTGCCTATTTGGTCAGTATGCTTTGGACATGTATTAATTGGTGTGGAAGGGACTTGTCCCGGTCTTTATGGCATTTATGTACTCTTAGAGGCTTGTAGACAGATGTCATATATATGGATGATTGTATGGCCTTGTCGGCCTATGTTTTGAGTGTACAAATGAACATTTCGGTCTTATAGGTCTGTATATCACATGTATAAGTTTGTATACCATGTTGGGTCGTCTTATGTTGAGTATTCTCTTATGTTTAATTCTGGTTATCTCATGACAGCCTTTCTGGCTCATTTACCCATGATAGTATGATAAGAAGGATACGTACAATGGTGCTCGGTTGAGTAAGGTACCGGGTGCCCGTCGCGGCCCTTCGGTTTGGGTTATGACAGCAGCAATATTTGAGGAGGAGCAGCTCAGACTCGAGAGGTAAAGTACAATCCTTCTACTTTTCATGGCCTAGCTACAAAGGACGCATAGGACTTTCCGGAGAAGTGCCACCGTATTCTCCGTACCATGGGTATACTAAAGATGAGCGAAGTTGCTTTTATTACATTCCAGTTATCGGGACCAGCGTACCAGTGGTGGCAGGCTTATCAGGAGGGTAGCCCCGCCGAGGCAGCTTCACTCACATGGGCTAAGTTTTCAGAGATGTTCCTTAGAGAGTTTATCCCCTAGAGAATTCGGATGCATGGCGCGTGGAGTTTGAGCAATTGTGCCAGGGTGCTATGACCGTGTCAGAGTATGCTGTCAGGTTCACTGGTTTGTCTAGACATGCACCTTCCTTTGTTTCCACAGTCAGAAAGCGAGTCCGTCGATTTATCGAGGGGCACAACTATGGTATTAGATTCAGCATGGCTCGAGAGTTGGAGACTAATAACCCATATCAGCAGGTGGTGGAGATCGCACGGAGATTAGAGGGTATGTGGGGCAGGGAAAGAGAGGACAAAGAAGTCAAGAGGCCTCGAGATTCTGGCGGATATAGTGGTGCTCATGCCCCAGTTGCAGCCCGTCATGGTAGAAGCTATGTGAGCCATCCAGTTCATTCAGCACTTCTAGCTTCTGGTGGTATTTCGGCTACTCATAGGTCTCTGGTTGCCCATTATGCATCGCCACTATCTAGTGCACCTCCTGCACGGGGTTCTTTCAGTGGCCAGAGCACAGGTCCGAGCCAGTCTCAGCAGCCATGTCATCCAAGTGCTTGTTTTGTGTGTGGTGATACTCACCATATGGTTAGGGACGGCCCCAGACTCAAGAGGGGTGCACCTCCACTGACTAATCATGCTTCACATATTCTATAGGGTCCCCAAACCTCTCAGGCCGTGGTTACCGCACCAGTTACCGCTCCACCTGCACAACCAACTAGGGGTGGAGGTCAGGCGGGTAAGGGTCACCCTAGAGGAGGAGTCCAGGCCAGATGCTATGCTTTTTCGGGTAGGACGGAGGCATTTGCATCAGACGCAGTTATCACAAGTATTGTTCCAGTTTTTCATAGAGATGCATCCGACATAAAGGCGTCATCTTACTTTGCTCTGTATTTGGGTATATCTTGTGATTCCTTGGGCTTTCCTATTTATGTGTCCTCGCTTGTAGGCGATTCTATTATTGTTGACCGTGTGTACCAGTCATGTTTAGTCTTTATTGGTGGTTTTTAGACCAGTGTAGATCTATTGTTGCTCAGTATGGTAGACTTTGATGTTATTTTGGGCATGGACTGTTGTCGCCCTATCATGCTGCTCTTGATTGTCACGCCATGATGGTGACTGTTAGGCCCCGTAAGATTTTGCAAAAGAAAAATAATGAGTTGTGCTTTGTTAAAATGTTAAGAGTTACTTCTATGACTTATGTATCATTTGTATCGTTGATGATAATGGTGTTCCTTTCCTGATAATATGTCTCTTATGAGGCCATGGCTGGTGTTGTTATTGTGTTATATTGCATTATTAGTTATGTATATGTGGTTAGGATTGGTTTCTGGGATTCTTTGACAGGTGGATAGGCCCAGTTTCAGGGGAGACTCTGACGAAAAGTTTGGAAATTTAGGGAGTTAGCCAAATTTTGAAACTATTGGTGTATGTGAACTAACATTGGGACACATTGGATGCTAATAACAGATTTTGACCCTCATTTGAGGACGAATGATCCTAAGTGGGGGAGAATCTAAGGCCCTATAAAATTTTGCAAAAGAAAAATAATTTTTCGTGGTGCCGAATTGGGATTACGTGTTTGAGAATTGGGCTTACGTGTAAGGCCTCGCAAGCTCACTGCGGCTTGGACTTTTTGGGTTGAACAATGCACTGGAAAGTAAAGGAAAAAGTTTAGTAACGAAATGCATTTTTGTGGTCCACTATGCAACCGCAGAATCACTTTGCGGGCCGCATAATGGCCGCAGAAGTGAGGCAGGAGAGGGTCAGTTTGGATGCCATTCTGGGGTCGACTATGCGACCACAGAATTATTCTGCGGTTAATTATGCGACCGCAGAACAGGTCTACGGGCCGCATAGTGACCGCAGATACAGACAGATTTTTGCCAGTTTTGGACAACAATTATGCGACCGATATGCGGTCCACATATCGATTATGCGATCGCAGACCTTGTTCCGGAGCTCCATTTTTGGGTTTTTAAAATCCGCCCCTACTTCGTTAAATACACACTTTGGCCCATTTTTGAGCTAAAATCTGACATTTTAGAGTGAGAGAGAGTGCCCTAGAGTGAGAATGTATTCCTCAATAATTGTTCTTCAATTCTTGATCAAATTTTGGAAGATTACGAAGGAAAACTCACTAGGTCTTCATCCTAGAGGTAAGATTGTACACCCTAACCCTCAATTTCGAATTTTTTCTCGAAATGGGTAATTAGAAGATATTTTTTGGGCATGAGAGTTGTTTATTTTACATGCATGTGTTATCACAGGGTGTAGGAAGATTGTTGAGCTAAAAATAGTAAAGATTGGGTTGTGGGATGATGGAATCCTCCATAAAAGGACCTTGAAACATTAATGCAAACCTAATGTTTGATAAAATGCTCAAATGAGCTAGAACCACGAGCATCTTCCTATTTTTGGTTCAATTGTTTATATTTCTACAATAGATTGAAATTGCTAAGAATTCCAAAATATTTTAGAGTTTAAAGAAGCTCGGTTGAGGTATGTTGGCTAATATCTTCTCTTATAATTGAATCCCACGATATTCAAGTAATTTATGTAAGACCCGAGTGGTTCATTATAAAATTGTCTATTCCGACTAAGTTTGTGTTGAAAGATATATGTTCAATAAGTATCCTAAATGCTTTATTCATATTATGTCATCAATTGAGGATGCGTTTGAGTAAGGGCTGTGCATTAATAATGTTTCGACTTCAATTCAAGTTCAATCGAAGGCTATTATGCCAATTCTGTGAAATATCTCTATGTGTCTTAGACTCTTAATTGCTCACATGTTTACTACATACCTTGATTTGAATTGTTGTTATTGGTAATGATGATGTTGATGTTTGAAAGTGAAAAGGTGAGCATGAAATACTAAATACGACCAACATGTCAAGAATAATTTTATAATTGTGGCCACTAGTGCCAATGAATTGAAAAGATGTGAAAGAAGTATAAAATGCGATGATTGATATAAAAAGGTTGATGTCTCGAATAAGACAGCCTAGTCGATCGGGTCGTGATCGGATACCATGCCGCACACATGGTGGTGATTGTGCTGGAAATTGTAATTGAATTTGTGGTAGTGGCTGATGTCTCTAATGAGATAGCCTAGCCAATCGGGTCGTGATCGGACTCCATGTTAAAGGTACGAGGGTATTGATATTGAGAGTGATTATGCTTGATATCTCTAAAGAGATAGTATGGTGGTATTAATATTGTGAATAATGGTAGTGTGAACAATGGTACATCGGTGCTAAGAATCACTAATATGAAAATGTGGGAATTTACGTGAAACTTGATGTTTTGGTATTGTTCGAGATTTTCATTGATTTTATGATTATTCCTCCTTATAATATTATTTTTTCTATTGAGAGGGTATTTAGTTATACATACTAGTGTCCATTTTGCCGGGGGCGCTACATCTTTAAATGGATGCAGGTGGTTCCACAGCAGGAGATATTGATCAATGATAGAAGTACACCTTCTTCCCAGCTGACTTGGTGATCCCCACTTCATCTCGGGGTCATGTATCTTTTGTACTTTGTGTATTATATTTGAGGTATAGCCGGGGCCTTATTGCCGGCATTATGATTGTACTCTTCTTTATATATAGAGGCTCCGTAGACATAGTGTGGGTTGTATATTGGCGTTGGGGAAGTTAAACTTGTTATGTTGTGTTTGAATTACTATTTCCACTTCAGATTATAAAAAATGTGTGTGAAATTGAGGCCTTAAAATGAAGTAACTAATGGTAAGAAATTGGTATTGCAGATATGATCAATTTATTGTTTGATTAACGAAGATATATATTCTCTTTATTCATGAATGAGTTTGGGTAGAAGGAAATCTAATAGACTTGCTCGGCCGGGTTCACTCGGTTGAGCACCAGTCGTGCTCCTAGGTTTTGGGGTGCGACAATGACGTTGGCTATGCCAGGTTTACTGCGGTTGGAGTGGATGGGTACCTTGAATTATGTTCCTAGAAGGGTTGTGTCCTTCCTTAAGGCACAACGGATGGTTGGGAATGGGTGCGATACATACCTAACCTTTGTGAGAGATGTCAGTGTTGATACTCCTACTGTTGAGTCAATTCCGATAGTAAAAAACTACCCAAATGTATTACTGGCGGATCTTCCGGGCATGCCACCCGATAGGGATAACAATTTTAGTATTAAAATTTTGCCGGGCACTCAACCCATTTCTTTTCCACCATATCGTATGGCCCTAGCGGAGTTGAAGGAGTTAACAAAATGATTGCAAGAGTTGCTAAATAATGGTTCCGTTAAGCCTAATGTGTCACCTTGGAGTGCTCTGATTCTGTTTATGAAGAAAAATGATGGTTCTATGTCCATGTGTAATGATTATCGACAGTTGAACAAGGTTATAGTGAAGAACAAGTATATATTGCCATGCATTGATGACTTATTTTATTACCAACAGGGTGCCAGAGTGTTCTGCAAGATTGATTTGCGGTCAGGATATCATCAGATGAAGATTCGGGGTTCAGATATTCCGAAAAACATCTTTTAGGACTCGATATGGTCATTACGAGTTTCTTGTGATATCATTTGGGATGACCAATGCCCCAGCAACATTCATGCACTTGATGAGCAGTGTATTCTAGTCCTATCTTGATTCATTCATCATTGTGTTTATTGATTACATCTTGGTGTACTCACGGAGCCTGGAGGATCATAAGAAGCACCCGAGAATCGTGCTCCAGACCTTGAGAAAAAAGAAGTTGTATGCAAAATTTTCAAAGTGAGAATTCTGGGTTGATTCAGTGGCATTTTTGGGTCATATGGTGTCGAGTGAGGGGATCAAGGTAGATCTGAACAAGATTGAGGCAGTGCAAAGTTGGCCCAGACCGTCGTCAGCTACTGAGATCCAAAGTATTCTTAGTTTGGCAGGGTATTACCGTCATTTCGTAGAGGGTTTCTCATCTATAGTTGCACCTATGACTAGATTGACCCATAAAGGCTCTCTGTTTAGATGGACAAAAGAGTGTGAGGAAAGCTTTCAAAAGCTCAAGACTACTTTTACTCCAGCCCTAGTATTGGTATTGCCCATGGGTTCGAGGTCTTACATTGTGTACTGTGATGCATCACGTATTGGCATCGACACGCTGTTGATGCAATACGGTAGGGTGATTACCTAAGCATCTCGACAGCTGAAGGTGCATGAGAAGAATTATCCTGTCCATGACCTGGAATTAGCAGCTATTGATCATGCCTTGAAGATTTAGCGACAGTATTTGTATGGTGTCCCTTGTGAGGTCTATACCGACCACCAGAGTCTGTAGAATCTGTTCAAATAGAAAGATATTAACTTGTCGTAGTGGAGATGGTTAGAGTTGTTTAAGGACTATGATATCACCATTCTATATAATCTCGGGAAGGCCAATGTGGTGGCCAATGCGTTGAGTCGAAAGGCGGAGAGCTTGGGCCGTTTAGCATATTTACCGACAGCGAAGAGGCTATTAGCACTGGATATTCAGGCCTTGGCCAACCAGTCTGTTAGATTGGATGTTTCGGAGCCGAGTTGAGTTCTGGCTTGCGTGGTTTCTCAATCTTCTCTACATGATCGCATCAGAGAGCATCAGTACGATGACTCCCATTTGCTTGTCCTCAAGGACACGGTTCAGCACGGCCATGCCAAGGAGGTTACTAGTGGGGATGACAGTGTTTTACGGCTGCACGGCCGGCTATGTGTGCCCAATGTGGATGGTTTGTATGTGTTGCATGTGTGCCCAGTTCGTGGTACTCGATTCATACGGGTGCCGCTAAGATGTATCAAGACTTGACGTAGCACTATTGGTGGAGGAGGATGAAGAAATACATAGTGGAGTATGTAGCTTGCTGCCTAAATTGTCAGCAAGTGAAGTATGAGCATCGGCTGCCAGGTGGGTTGCTTCAGAGGCTCGAGATTCCCAAATGGAAATAGGAGAGAGTTACCATGGATTTCGTTGTAAGGCTCCCACTGACTCAAAAGAAGTTTGACCCAGTATAGGTGATTGTGGATAGGTTGACCAAGTCGGCTCATTTAATTTCATTGGTGACTACAGGTGGTGTCGGTCTTCGGTGGGTTGTTTTGAGCCATGTGAGGTAAGGCTATTAGGTACTGACTTGTTTCAGGATGCTTTGGAAAAGGTTAAGTTGATTCAAAATTAGCTGAGTGCAGCTTAATCTAGAAAAAAATGTTATGCGGATCGAAAGGTTCGCGATGTTGTATTCATGATTGGAGAGCGAGTCTTGCTCCGGGTTTTGCCTATGAAGGGTATTATGAGGTTCGGGAAGAAGAGCAAGTTTAGCTCTAGGTATATCAGACCTTTTAAGATTCTTAAGAGGATTGGTGAGCTGGCCTATAATATTGCATTGCCACCTAGTCTAGCTGCAGTTCATCCGATATTCAATGTTTCTATACTCTGAAAGTATCATAGTGATCTATATCATGTATTAGATTTTGGCTCAGTCCAATTGGACAATGACCCATCATAGGATTGTGTTAGTGCAGGTTGAATGGACAGGTCATCTTTTTACCATATTAGGTATGTCTGTATACTCGTTCGAGGACGAGCGTTTGTTTTAAGAGGAGGATGATGTAGCGACCTGGCCGGTCGTTTTGAGTATTATAGACCCATTTCCCCATTTATTGCCTCCTCTATGTCGTATAGTGCTTATGTAACTTGCCAGGGGTGTTTGATGTTGGCTCGTGTGAGTTTCAGAGTGAAATGGGGCACTTAGTCCCAAAGTTGGAAGTTTAAGTTGAAAGAGTTCACTATAGTTTGACTTTTGTGTAGACGACACAAGAATGGAGTTTTGACTGTTCCAATAGTTCGGTATGGTAATTTTGGACTTAGGAGCGTGTTGGGATATTGATTTGGAGGTCTGTAGATTGTTTTGACTTCAATAAGCGAAATTTAGAACATTGAAGGTTTGGAAGGTTGAGAAATTTGATCAGGAGTTCACTTAATTGATATCGGGGTCGGATTTCGATTCCAGAAGTTGGACTAGGTCCGTTATGTCATTTATGATTTGTGTGCAAAAATTGAGGTCAATCGAAGTTGTTTTGGTATGATTCGACGTTAGTTTTGGAAGTAGGATGTTCATAGTTTCAATAGGCTTGAATTGGGTTGCGATTCGTAGAATCGATGTTGGTTGATGTGATTTTTGGCATCGAGTAGGTGCGCTATGTGTTTTGAAACTTGTTGGTATCTTCGGACGGGGGCCCTGGGTGTGAATCGGATTAAAATTGGGCTAAGTTTGGACTTAGTTGTTTGCTGAGGGACTGTTGTTCTGGTGTCATCGCACATGTGGTGGAAATGGCCGCATATGCGGACTCACTGGTACGAGATACAAATCATAGATGCGGAAAGGTCTAGCTAGGCCTGGGGTTGCAGAAGCGGAGTCCCTCCACAGACGCGGGTGCGCATGTGCGCCCATCTTCCACAGGAGCATATGCACAGGTGAGCGTTATCCTCCGCATAAGCGGACTTACAAGGCCTTAGTGGGAATCGCACCTGTGGATGGATCTTTCCGCAGGTGTGACAGTTTGACAGCAAAAGCGGATATCGCTGGGCAGAAAAGGCAAGAGATGAGGGTTTATTTCATTTTCATATTTTGACCTAGAGAGTTCGATTTGTGGCAATTGTTCGAGGGATTTTAAAGGAAATCATCATTGATTCTAACTCATATTTGGCTACTATACATGAATGAATTGTTATTTTCATAATTTAATTAGTGATATCAGTTGGAAAATTTGGGGAAAATTGTGAAACTTCATAGATTGAATTTCAGGGATTTGAAAGGCGATTTGAGGTCGGAATTGAGTAATTCTAATATGGTTGGACTCGTTATAGAATGGGTTTTCATATTTTGTAATATTGGTCGGGTTCCTAGACGCGGGCCCAGGGTTGAATTTTGAGTTGATCTTTAATTTCTCTTTTACGATTTCAACTTTAATATTCGGAATAGCTTCCTATAGTTTGTATTTATGGTATGAAGTTGTTTTGTCTTGATTCGAGTCGTTCAGAGTTGGATGATCGCGGGAAAGGCTTACTAGTGGATTGAGTTAGCGTGTTTTGAGGTAAGTATCCTGCCTAACTTTGTGTGAGGGAATTACCCCTTAGGATTGGTGTTGTTTTGTGTTAATTGTGATATGTGGAAGTCGTGTACACAAGGTGACAAGTGTGTACACGGGCTAAACGTGGTAATGGACCTGTTTCAGCTATGTAGATTATTTCCATGCCTTTAATTAAGGTGCCATAACATGTTATATTCATCATCATTAGTCTATCTTCACGTGCTTTACTTGACATTGTTAATACTTGTCTTATCTCTTACGTGCTAATTGTCTTTACATACTTAGTTGAAGTATTATTCCCTCAATTCCTCATTCATTATTTACCTGTTGAGTTCTTTTACTTGAATTTTTTCTTCTTGAAATATCTTATTATTGAATTTTTGTGTTGAAGTTATAAAGGCCGTGATTTATATATAGGCAAAGTTGTAAATTTGTTGAAACACCATTTTGTTGAGTTATTCACTTTCGGTTACTATTATTGAGACTCCTGTACATATTGTGGTTCAGCCATGGGCTTTTTATTGTTGAAACACTATTATTGTTGACTTCTTTGGCAAGTTGTGGTATGGGGCACTTGCGGCGTGATTTGTGTTTGTTGTGATATTGATATGCATACGGTGGTATAGGGATTGGGGTTGAAACGCATGCAGTGAGATAAGGTGGGGTTGATACGCATATTGCTAGTAGGGGAACTACTTGAAGCCACGCAATGTGATAAAGTGGGCTAAAACGCGAGTAGCTATTTTAGGGAAGTGAGTTTTAAAACTAAAGGCAAAGCTCTCGCGGTGATATAAGGAAAGACGGTGATTTGATTTGTGAAATGTGACTACGAGGCAGTACCTCGGTAGTGATTTTTGTTGATTATTGATAGCTTTCAATTACATCACTTGTATTTTGTTTGCATCTTTTCCTTGGCATTTTATTCTTTGATTTCTTCCGTGATGTCTAAATTGCATTAGTTCAGTGTAGATAATCTTGTTATATATCTTCATTGTATCATTTCCGTTGGTTTTAATTATCATATTCTCATATACCAGTTCAGTTTTTCTTATTTATTCCAGGAGTGTCTTCACGTGACCTCGTCACTACTCTACCGAGGTTAGGCTTGATACTTACTGGGCATTATTGTGGTGTAGTCATGCTATGCTTCTTCACATCTTTTTGTGCCATTCCAGGTACTTCTTATCAGCCTAGGCACCAGTGAGCCGAGCTTGGATTGAAGACTTCAAGGTATACCTGCTGGCTTCCGCAGGCCTCGGAGTCACCCTCTATGTACTTCTATTTCATTTTCCTTGTTTATAGATACTGCTGTATAGGGCTGTTTAGTATACTCTTGTCGAGCTTGTGACTTGGTATCATTGGAATTTTAGAGTTTTGTTAAGTTGAGTTGCGGAGTCCTTTTAATGATAGTGGTTGGTTAATTTGAAAGTTTCATCATTACTTCAAATAAATTATGCATGTATGCTACGCTTAGCTAGTCTTAGAAACTAGGTGCCATCCTACAAAGGGAAATTGTGGTCGTGACAAGTTGGTATCAGAGCTCTAGGTTCATATGTGTTACGAGTCTCAAGCAGGTTTAGTAGAGTCTTGCGGATCGGTACAGAGACATCTCTACTTATCTTCGTGAGGCTATGGAACTGTGAGGAAACATTCACTTCTTTGATTCTTTATCGTGTGAATTTGTTGACTTTGGAATTCTGAATCTTTGTCTTTCTATTCTCTAACAGATAGTGAGGAGATGCACCGCTGGATCCAACGATCAGACACCCGCACCCCTTGCTAGAGCCACGAGAGGCCTGGGTTGGGTAGAGGCTGAGAAGGGGCACGTGGTTCATCCAGAGCACCTTCCCGAGCTGCGACAGGGGAGCCACCAGTAGCGATAGTTGGGGGGGAAGGAACCTGGGGCGCCTGTTTCTACCCTGAACTTCAGGAGACTCTTGCCAAGTTCTTGAGCATGTATGGTACTCTAGCTCGGGCGGGGTTGATTCCACTTGCACCAGCCATATCTCAGGCTGGGGGAGGAGCACAGACTCCCGCAGCCGGTACCCTAGAGCAACGGGTCCATGTTGACCAGGTCCTAGAGGTTATACTAGTGCAACTATTTATCCCAGTACAGTCCGAGGTCAAGACAACAATATTTGAGGAGGAGCAGCTTAGACTCGAGAGGTACAATAAGTACCATCCTCTTACTTCCAGTGTCCTAGCTACAGAGAACGCATTTGGCTTTTTGGCGAAGATCCACCGTATTCTCCGTACCATGGGCATAGTGGAGACGAGCGGGGTTTCTTTTCCTACATTCCAGCTGTCAGGACCAGCGTACCAATGGTGGAGGGCTTATGAGGAGGGTAGCCCCGCCGAGGCAGCTTCACTCATATGGGTTCAATGTTTAAAGATGTTCCCGAGAGAGTTTGTCCCGCAGAGACTTCGAGATGTATGGCACACGGAGTTTGAGCAGTTGTGCATGGTGCTATGACCGTGTCAGAGTGTGCTGTTAGGTTCAGTGAGTTGTCCATACATGTGCCTTCCTTAGTTTCCACATTTATAGAGCAAGTCCGTCAATTTATTGTGGGGCTTAACTAAGGTATTAGATTCAACATGGATCGAGAGTTAGAGACTGATAACTTATATCAGTAGGTGCTGGAGATCGCATGGAGATTGGAGGGTATGCAGGGCTAGGAGAGAGAGGACAAGGAGACCAAGAGGCCTCGAGATTTAGGCGGATATAGTGGTGCCTGTGCCATAGTTGCAGCTCGTCATGGTAGAGGCTATGTGAGCTGTCTAGTTCATTTAGCACTTCCAGCTTCCAGAGGTATTCTAGATACTCCTAGGTCTCGGGTTGCCCATTATGCACCGCTACTGTCTAGTGCACCTCTTGCACGGGATGCTTTCAGCGGTCAGACCAGCCAACCAGGTCCGAGCCAGTTTCAGCAGCCACGTCCTCCCAGAGCTTGTTTTTATGTGGTGATACACGTCATATGGTGATGGACTACCCTAGACTCAGGAGGGGTGCACCTCCATAAAACTACTCAAGCTCCATGTATTCCATAGGTTCCCCAGACTTCTTAGGTCGTGGTTACCATACCAGTTGCCTCTCCACATGCATAGCCAGCTAGGGGTAGAAGTCAGGCGAGTAGGGGTCGCCCTAGAGGGGGAGACTTTACGAGGGAAAAGCACACACGTAATTTTTTCTCTGTAATCAAATATAGTATAGTATAATATCATATCTATAGGGATTGGATTTAAACAGTATTCTCATAGTTTCTAACTTGGTTGCTATCCAAGATGATCAACAGTTGAGATTTATAAGATGTCTAACTAAAATTAACTAAGAATATAAAGCTATTGACTAATGACAATCGAAACAAGGAATAACAAAGAAGGTTATCAATGGGACAAGATAAGGTTTTGATAGAATAGGTGCAAGATAATTGTTCGGGATATAACACTAGATAATTCACTTCTAATATTCAAGTGAGTCTCTCGAATTCACTCAATTATAAGTTCAAACGTTCAGAAAAAATCTCCTCTCTCGATTAAGTCTTAACCTCACAAGATGAACCAATTTCAGCACGTGAAGATATGCCAGAATGCGTAGTGGATTGGTCTTTAGGAAAACCTCTTTTGATTATTATCCTAACTAGGTTAAATCAAGGATTCATCTAGCCTCTTTCTATTACTAAGACGAATTAATGAACTCAACCAAAAATATAATGCAAAGATATCATAGGTTGTGGGACTCTCGATTACATGAACTAGTGAATATAGATGCAACAATTAAATCATACAAAATGATTCAATACTTAAAACTAGAGTTATAATCCACAAACAATCATCAATACACCAAATCCATCAAACCCAAAATGGAACTACTCCATAGATATGGAGAAGTTCATCATAGATAAAATTAACTTATAGGAAAACATAAATTCAATCCAAAGTCTGGTCTTGAGTGAGGAAGGAATGATGAAATCCTTGTGCTTGTGTTCTTCCAACTCCTCCTTAGCCTCTTTAGGTCCAAAGTATGTCAAAAGCCCAAAAAATAATTTTTTCCATGTATTTATACCAAGTAGGTTTGGGTATAGACAAAACCACCCTTTTCTAGCCGAAATAGGATTTTCACTCTGTAATCATTACATAGGCACGCCGCATAGGGCGACGTGCCATGCGAGGAATTAGTGGGGATATCCAAAGACTTAGAAATTTTCACTATGTTACCTTTTTCTCTTACCGCATTGCACCACTATATTGTTTCTGCTGCCTTACGCTTTTGCTTTTGAAATGTTAAATCCAAAGCTCACTTCAATGTGCTTCTTGCCTAACTCTCCATTGTCTCTTTCCTTTCCCAATTCTTTGTATTTGTGTTCTAATATTAGCTTTAATATTTTGCATGATACATTTTCCACTAGCATCTCATTAGTCACGTTAGCTTGCAGTATAATTTCATCCATTTGTTAGTGTTTCCTTCTTTTTTCTATGCATACTTAGTTTTTGACATCAGAATGCGATCCCTGCTTAGCCCTTGGACATCTACTCAGACTTCAAATTCCCATTATATTCAGTTTAGCTCTAAAAATACCCCTTATCTCGAAATCACAACCTACAAGGCATAAAACACACAATAAGTGCAAAACACTACCAATTAACACTCAAATACAAATAAAGTGCAGTGAATTAGAGTACAATGAGTGACTAAAATACGCAATTATAGCCTACCATCAACACCCCACACCTATACCATTGCTAGTCCTCGAGCAATCAAACTACACTTCATATAGACACGACCTTTTTCAATAACTCTAATAACTCACCATGCCAAGAATATTTAAAATAGATTAAGCACAATTTAAAATAGATTAAGCACAATACCGTAACATCCTCGCCTCAAGATTTGACTAAACAGCACTACGAATTTTTAACAACCCACTCACTTACTCTAACATAGAGGTCAACAACATTACCTTTTCTTCATGAATCAAGTGCCCTCACATAACAATAGAGAGTAGTTCCATACACAATAAAATTTAAGAACAATCAGGAACTCAAGACAGAAATAATTCACTCACTCTCAAAAAGCAACATTCATATGCCACAAATATTGTACCATAGGCTTGCCCTTAGTGTACTACTCTACTAATTGAGCTCATTCAGTCAAGGATCAAGTAGAACTTTAATTGGTTGTAATGTAGGATGCGGGATGGGTAGGATACATTTGGATATAATAGTGACTTTACCTCCCTAAGCACTTTAGTACATACAATTAACCATTCAAAACCCCACGCTTAAGTCAAACCATAACTCTAGCTTCACATCAATATACATTAAGGAATAAAACCCTACTTCATTAATGATCGAAGCTTTATTATCCAGAATTATTTTCTATGATTTTTATTTATGATACCGAGTTATTGTTGCTAAATTTCAGTCGTCTGGACATTGTTTCACACGAGAAGGTCATTTTAGAGTATTGATTTGCCTTCTTTGAGCTAAGTATCGTGTCTAACTTTGTGTGGGTGAACTACCCATTAGGATTAGGGATTTATCGTATTATTTGAATTATCTGAAAGACGTGTGTGACGAGTGCATGCTCGGACTTATATGTGGAAATTGATCAGTTTACGCATATACATGACACTATAAAGGTTTCATGATTCACTAAGCTATTCAAACATACAGATTGAGTCCTTTACTCCATGTTTCTTTCATGTCTTTTATATACTACTTTTCATGCCTTACATACTTGGTACTTTATTTGTACTGACGTCCTTTTTTCCTAGGGATGCTACATTTCATGCCTGCAGGTCCTGATAGACAGGTTGACAGTCCTCCTTGTAGGCTGTCAACTCAGTGGAAGGTGTTGGTGCACTCCACTAGCTCCGGAGTTGCCTCTTTGGTCAGTATACTTTAGACATGTATTGATTGGTATGGCGGAGACTTGTCCCGACCTTTATGGCATTTATGTACTCTTACAGGCTTGTAGACAGATTTCGTGTATATGGATGATTGTATGGCCTTGTCGGCCTATGTTTTGAGTATACAAATGATCATTTCGGTCTTATAGGTTTGTATGTCACAAGTATAAGTTTGTATACCATGTTGGATCTTCCTATGTTGAGTATTCTCTTATGTTTAATTCTGGTTATCTCATGATAGTCTTCCGGCTCATTTACCCATGATAGTATGATAAGAAAGATACGTTATATTAGTGATCGATTGAGGTAGCTACCGGTTGCCCGTCGCGGCCCTTCGGTTGGGTCGTGACAGCAGTAGCATCTGAGGAGGAGCAACTCAGACTTGAGAGGTAAAGTACAACCCTCATACTTTAAGCGGTCTAGCTACAGAGGACGCATAAGAATTTCTGGAGAAGTGCCACCGTATTCTCCGTACCGTGGGTATAGTGGAGACAATAAGGGTTGCTTTTATTACATTCCAGCTATTGTGACCAGCATACTAGTAGTGGCGGGCTTATGAGGAGGGTAGCCCCACCGAGGCAGCTTCACTCACACGGGCTAAATTTTCAGAGATGTTTCTGAGAGAGTTTGTCCCCTAGATCCTTCGAATGCATGGCGCACAGAGTTTGAGTATTTGTGCCAAGGTTCTATGACCATATCAGAGTATGCTGTCAGGTTCAACGAGATGTCTAGACATGTACCTGCCTTAGTTTACACAGTTAGAAAGTGAGTCCGTCGATTTATCGAAGGGCCCAACTATGGTATTAGATTTAGCATGGCTCGAGATTTGGAGACTAATAACCCATATCAGCATGTGGTGGATATCACACGTAGATTAGAGGGTATATGGGGGAGGGAAAGATAGGACAAGGAGGCCAATAGGCGTCGAGATTCTAGCGAATATAGTGGTCTCATGCCCCAGTTGCAGCCCGTCATGGTAGAAGCTATGTGAGTCGTCCAGTTCATTCAACACTTTCAGCTTCTAGTGGTATTCCGGCTACTCATAGGTCTCCGATTGCCCATTATGCACCACCACTGTCTAGTGCACCTCCTGCATGGGGTTTTTTCATCAGCCAGACCAGCCGACCAGGTCCGAGCCAGTTTCACCAGCCACGTCGTCCGAAAGCTTGTTTTGTGTGTGGTGGTACTCGCTATATGGTTAGGCACTACCCTAGACTCAAGAGGGGTGCACCTCTACTTACTACTCAGGCTTCACGTATTCCACAGGGTCCCTAAAGTTCTCAGGCCATGGTTACCGCACTAGTTATTGCTCCACCTGCACAACTAGCTAGAAGTGGAGGTCATGCGGGTAGGGGTCACCCTAGAGGAGGAGTCCAGGTCATATGCTATGCTTTTCCCGGTAGGATGGAGGCGTTTGCATGAGACGCTGTTATCACAGGTATTGTTCCAGTTTGTCATAAAGATGCATCGGTCTTATTTGATCTAGGCTCCACTTAATTCATATGTATCATCTTACTTTGCTTTGTATTTGAGTATATCTCATGATTCTTTGAGCTTTCCTATTTATGTGTCCATGCCTATAGGCGATTCTAATGTTGTTGAACGTATGTACCCGTCGTGTTTAGTTGTTATTGGTGGTTTTTAGAAAAGTGTTGATCTATTGTTGCTCAGTATGGTAGACTTTGATGTTATTTTGGGCATGGAATGGTTGTCACCCTATTATGCTATTTTTGATTGTCACGCCATGATGGTGACGTTGGCTATGCTAGGTTTACCGCGGTTGCAGTGGAGGGGTACCTTGGATTATGTTCCTAGTAGGGTTGTGCCTTAAGGAAGGACACAACCCTACTAGGAACATAATCCAAGGTACCTCTCCTTAAGGCACAACAGATGGTTAGGAAAGGGTGTTATGCATACCTAACCTTTGTGAGAGATGTCAGTGTTGATACTCATACTGTTGAGTCAATTCCGTTAGTGAAAGACTAACCAAATATATTTCTGGCGGATCTTCCGGGCATGCCACCCAATAGGGATATCAAATTTTGTATTAACTTATTTCCAGGCACTCAGCCTATTTCTTTTCCACCATATCGTATGGCCCCAGCGGAGTTGAAGGAGTTAAAGAAACAATTGCAAGAGTTTCTTAATAAGGCTTCCATTCGGCCTAATGTGTCACCTTGGAGTACTCTGATTCTGTTTGTGAAGAAAAAGCATGGTTCTATGTACATGTGTAATGATTATCGACAGCTGAACAAGGTTATAATGAAGAACATGTATAAGTTGCCACGCATTGATGACTTATTTGACCAGCAATAGGGTGCCGGAGTGTACTCCAAGATTAATTTGCTGTCTGGATATCACCAGCTGAAGATTAAGGGTTCGGATATTTTGAAAAACTTCTTTTAGGACTTAGTATGGTCATTACGAGTTCCCTATGATGTCATCTGGGCTGACCAACGCCCCTGGAGCATTCATGCACTTGATAAGCAGTGTATTCCAGACCTATCTTGATTCATTCGTCATTGTGTTTATTGATGACATCTTGGTATACTCACGGAGCTGGGAGGATCATGAGAAGCAGTTGAGGATCGTGCTCCAGACCTTGAGCAAAAAGAAGTTGTATGCAAAATTTTCAAAGTGTGAATTCTAGCTTGATTCGATGGCGCTTTTGGGTCATATGGTGTTGAGTGAGGGGATCAAGGTAGATCTGAACAAGATTGAGGCAGTGCAGAGTTGGCCCAGACCATCGTCAGCTACTGAGATCCAAAGTATTCTTTGTTTGGTAGGGTATTACCGTCGTTTCGTAGAGGGTTTCTCATCTATAACTGCACCTATAACCAGATTGACCCAAAAGAGCTTTCCGTTCAGATGGACAGAGGAGTGTGAGGAGAGATTTCAAAAGCTCAAGACTACTTTTACTCCAGCCCTAGTATTGGTATTGCCCATGGGTTCGAGGTCTTACACTGTGTATTGTGATGCATCACGTGTTGGCATCGACACGTTGTTGATGCAATACGGTAGGGTGATTGCATACGCATCTCTACAGCTGAAGGTGCATGAGAAGAATTATCCGATCCATGACCTGGAATTAGCAGCTATTGATCATGCCTTGAAGATTTAACGACACTATTTATATGGTGTCCCTTGTGAGGTCTATACCGACCACCAGAGTCTGTAGCATCTGTTCAAATAGAAAGATCTTAACTTGTCGCAGTGGAGATGGTTAGAGTTGTTTAAGGACTATGATATCACCATTCAATATAATCTCGAGAAGGCCAATGTGGTGGCCGATGCCTTGAGTCGAAAGGCGGAGATCTTGGGCTGTTTAGCATATTTACCGACAGCGGAGAAGCCATTAGCACTGGATGTCCAGGCCTTGGCCAACCAATTTGTTAGATTGGATGTTTTGGAGCCGAGTCGAGTTCTTGCTTGCATGGTTTCTTGATCTTATCTCTATGATCGCATCAGAGAGCATCAGTATGATGACCCTCATTTGCTTATTATCAAGGACACATTTCAGCACGGCCATGCCAAGGAGGTTACTAGTGGGGATGACGGTGTTTTACAGATGTAGGGCCGGCTATGTTTGCCCAATGTGGATGGTTTGCATGAGTTTATTCTTCAGGTGGCCCAAAGTTTGCGGTATTGCATTGATACGGGTGTCTCTAAGATGTATCAGGATTTGAGGTAGCACTATTAGTGAAGGAGGATGAAGAAAGACATAGTAGAATTTGTAGCTCGGTGCCTAAATTATCATCAAGTGAAGTATGAGCATCAGCGGCCAGGTGGGTTGCCTCAGAGGCTCAAGAATCCCGAGTGGAAATGCGAGAGAGTTACCATGGATTTCGTTGTTAGGCTCCATGGACTCAAAAGAAGTTTGACCCAGTATGGGTGATTGTGGATAGGTTGACCAAGTCGGCTCATTTCATTCCATTGGTGACTACTTATTCTTCAGAGCAGCTGGCTTAGGTCTATATTCACGAGATTTTTCATGGTGAACCCGTATCCATCATCTATGATCGGGGTACGCAGTTTACATCACAATTCTGGAGGGTCGTACAGCATGAGTTAGGCACACAGGTTGAGTTTAGTGCATCATTCCACCCTTAGACGGACGGACAATCCGAGCGCACTATTCAGATATTGGACGATATGCTTCGTGCATGTGTTATGGAGTTCGGGGGTTCTTGGGATCAGTTCTAGATGCTCGTAGAGTTAGCCTACAACAACAGATCCCAATTGAGTATATAGATGACTCCGTATGAGGCCTTGTATAGGAGGCGGTGTCGGTCACTGGTGAGTTGGTTTGAGCCGGGTGAGGTAAGGCTATTGGGTACTGACTTGGTTCAGGATGCTTTGGGAAAGGTTAAGTTGATTCAAGATCAGTTTAGTGCAGCTCAATCTAGTCAAAAGCGTTATGCGGATCAAAATGTTCGCGATGTTGTATTCATGAATGGAGAGCGGGTCTTGCTCTGGGTTTGGCCTATGAAGGATATTATGAGGTTCGAGAAGAAGAGCAAGTTGATCCCTAGGTATATCGGACCTTTTGAGATTCTTGAGAGGATTGGTGAGGTGTCCTATAAGCTTGCATTGCCACCTAGTCTAGCTGCAGTTCATTCAGTATTCCATGTTTCTCTACTCTGAAAGTATCACGGTGATCTGTCTCATGTGTTAGATTTTAGCTCAGTCCAATTGGACAATGACCCCTTATAGAATTGCATCAGTGCAGGTTCAATGGAGGGTTCATCTTTTCACCACATCAGGTATGTCTATACTCGTTCGATGACGAACGTTTATTTTAAGAGGAGGAGGATGTAACAACCTGACCGGTCGTTTTGAGTATTTTAGCCCCATTCCCCTATTTATTGCCTCTTTTATATCGTATTGTGGTTATGTAACTTGCCGGGGGTGTTTAGCTTTGGCTCGGATGAGTTTCAGAGTGAAATGGGACACTTAGTCCCAAAGTTGGAAGTTTCAGTTGAAAGAGTTGACTATAGTTTGACTTTTGTGTAGACGACTCCAGAATAGAGTTTTGACTATTTCAATAGCTCCGTATGGTGATTTTGGACTTAGGAGCGTGTCTGAATATTGATTTGGAGGTCTGTATGTCGAGTCGACTTCAATTGGCGAAAGTTAGAAAATTGAAGGTTTGGAAGGTTGAGAAGTTTGACTAGGAGTTCACTTAATTGATATCGGGGTTGGATTTCGATTCCAGAAGTTGGACTAGGTCTGTTATGTCATTTATGATTTGTGTGCAAAAATTGAGGTCAATCGGAGTTGTTTTTGTATGATTCGACGTTAGTTTTGGAAGTAGGATGTTCATAGTTTCAATAGGCTTGAATTGGGTTGCGATTCGTAGAATCGATATTGGCTGATGTGATTTTTGGCCTCGAGTAGGTCCGCTTTGTGTTTTAAAACTTGTTGCTATATTCGGACGGGGTGCTGGGGGACCTGGATGTGAATCAGATTGAATTCGTGCTAAGTTTCGACTTAGTTATTTGCTGAGGGATTACTGTCCTGGTGTCATCGCACATGTGGTGGGAATGACCGCATGTGCAGACTCGCTAGTACGGGAGAAGAATCACATATGCAGAAAGGCTAGCTAGGCCTGGGGTCGCATAAGCAGAGTACCACCGCAGGTGCGGGTGCGCAGGTGCGCCTATCTTCCGTAGGAACGGATGCACAGGTGCGCGTTATCCTCTACATAAGCGGACTTACAGGGCCTTAGTGGGAACCGCGACTGCAGATGGATTTTTCCGCAGGTGCGACAATATGACCGCAAAAGCGGATATCGCTGGGCAGAAAAGGAAAGAGATGAGGGTTTATTTCATTTTCATATTTTGACCTAGAGAGTTTTGTTTGTGGAGATTGTTCGAGGGATTTTAAAGGAAATCATCAGTGATTCTAACTCATATTTGGCTACTATACATGAATGAATTGTTATTTTCGTCATTTAATTAGTGATTTGAGTTGAAAAATTTGGGGAAAATTGTGAAACTTCATAGACCGAATTTCAGGGATTTGAAATGCGATTTAAGGTCGGAATTGAGTAATTCTTATATGGTTGGACTCGTTGTAGAATGGGTTTTCAGATTTTGCAATGTTGGTCGGGTTCCTAGACGCGAGCCCGGGGTTGGCTTTTGAGTTGACCTTTAATTTCTCTTCAACGATTTCAGCTTTATTATTCGGAATAGCTTCCTATAGTTAGTATTTATGGTATGAAGTTGTTTTGTCTAGATTCGAGCCGTTCGGAGTTGGATAATTGCGGGAAAGGCTTACTAGTGGATTGAGTTAGCGTGTTTTGAGGTAAGTATCCTGCCTAACTTTGTGTGAGGGAATTACCCCTTAGGATTGGTGTTGTTTTGCGTTAATTGTGATATGTGGAAGTCGTGTACACAAGGTGACAAGTGTGTACACGGGCTAAACGTGGTAATGGACCTGTTTCAGCTATGTAGATTATTTCCATGCCTTTAATTAAGGTGCCATAACATGTTATATTCATCATCATTAGTCTATCTTCACGTGCTTTACTTGACATTGTTAATACTTGTCTTATCTCTTACGTGCTAATTGTCTTTACATACTTAGTTGAAGTATTATTCCCTCAATTCCTCATTCATTATTTACCTGTTGAGTTCTTTTACTTGAATTTTTTCTTCTTGAAATATCTTATTATTGAATTTTTGTGTTGAAGTTATAAAGGCCGTAATTTACATTGAGGCAAAGTTGTTATTGTTGAGTTATTCACTTTCGGTTGCTATTGTTGAGACTCTTATATATATATATATATATATATATTGTGGTTGAGCCATGGGCTATTTATTGTTGAAACACTATTATTATTAACTTTTTTGGCAAGTTGTGGTATTGGGCACTTGCGGCGTGATTTGTGATATGTTGTGATATTGATATGCATGCGGTGGTACAAGGATTAGGGTTGCAACGCATGCGGTGAGATAAGGTGGGATTGATACGCGTATTTCTAGTAGGGAACTACTTGAAGCCACGCGATATGATAAGGTGGGCTAAAACGCTAGTAGCCATTTCGGGAAAATGATTTTAAAAACTAAAGGCAAGGCTCCCGCAGTGATATAAGGAAAGATTGTGATTTGATTTGTGAAATGTGACTACGAGGCGGTACGTCGGTAGTGATTCTTGTTGATTATTGATGCCTTTCAATTACATCACTTGTGTTTTGTTTGCGTCTTTTCCTTGGTATTTTATTCTATGATTTCTTCTGTGACGTCTTAATTGCCATTGTTCAGTGTAGTTATTCTTGTTAGATATCTTCATTGTATCATTTCCGTTGTTTTTCATTATCATATTGTCATATACCGGTTCAGTTTTTCTTATTTATTCCAGGAGGGTCTTGACGTGACCTCGTCACTACTCTACCGAGTTTAGGCTTGATACTCACTGGGTACTATTGTGGTGTAGTCATGCTATGATCATTTTTTGCCTACTTCTTATCAGCCTAGGCACTAGTGAGTCGAGCTTGGATCAGAGACTTCAAGGTATACATGTTGGTGTCCGTAGGCCTCGGAGTCACTCTCTATCTAGTTCTATTTCATTTTCCTTTTTTATAGATACTGTTGTATAGGGCTGTTCAGAATACTCTTGTCGAGCTTGTGACTCGGTATCATCGAATTTGGAGAGTTTTGTTCTGTTGAGTTGCGGAGTCCTTTTTATGATATTGGTTGGTTAATTTGAAAGTTTTATCATTACTTCAAATAAATTCTGCATGTATGTTAGGCTTACCTAGTCTCAGAGACTAGGTTCCATCATGACATCCTACAGAGGGAAATTATGGTCGTGACAAATTGGTATCAGAGCTCTAGGTTCATAGATGTTACGAGTCTCAAGCAGGTTTAGTAGAGTCTCGCGGATCAGTACAGAGACGTCTCTACTTATCTTCGAGAGGCTATGGAACTATTCGAAAAAATTCACTTCTTTGATTCCTTATCGTGCGAATTTGTTGATTTCAGAATTTTGATTCTTTGTCTTTCTATTCTCTCACATATAGTGAGGACACACACTGCTGTATCCAACGATCAGACACTCGCGCCCCCTGCTAGAGCCACAAGAGTCCGGGGTGGGGTAGAAGCTGAGGAGGGGCATGTGGTGCATCCGGAGCACCTGCCCGAGCTGCAACAAAGGAGCCACAAGTAGCGATAGTTGGGGGTAGGAATCTGAGGCGCTTGTTGCTACCCCTGCACTTCGGGAGACCCTTGCCAAGTTCTTGAGCATGTATGGTACTCTAGCTCGGGCGGGGTTGATTCCACTTGCACCGGCCATATCTCAGGCTGGGGGAGGAGCACAGACTCCTGCAGCCTATACCCTAGAGCAACGGGTCCATGTTGACCAGGTCCGAGAGGTTATACCAGGCAACCGGTTATCCCAGTTCATCCCAAGGTCAGGGCACCATCATATGTGGAGTATCAGCTCAGACTCAAGAGGTACAAGAAGTACCATCCTCCTACTTTCAATGGCCTAGCTATAGAGGAAACACATGGTATTTTGGAGAAGTGACACTGTATTCTCCGTACCATTGGCATAGTGGAGACAAGCATGGTTGCTTTTACTACATTGCAGCAATCAGGACCAGCATACCAATGGTGGCGGGCTTATGAGGAGGGTAGCCCCGCCGAGGAAGCTTCACTCACATGGGCTCAGTGTTTTGAGATGTTCCCAAGAGATTTTCTCCACCAGAGCCTTCGAGATGCATGGCGCGCAGAGTTTGAGTAGTTGCGCATGGTGTTATGACGGTGTCAGGGTGTCAGGTTTAGCGAGTTGTCCACACATGCGCCTTCCTTAGTGTCCACAGTTAGAGAGCAAGTCCGTCAATTTATCGTAGGGCTCAACTATAGTATTTTATTCAGCATGTATCAATAGTTGGAGACTGATAACCCATATCAACAGGTGGTGGAGAGCGCATGGAGATTGGAGGGTATGCGGGGCCGGGAGAGAGAGGCCAGGGAGGCCTTAAGATTTAGGCAGATATAGTGGTGCCCGTGCTCCAGTTGCAGCTCGTCATGGTAGAGGCTATGTGAGCTGTCCAGTTCATTTAGCACTTCCAACTTCCATTGGTATTCTGGCTACTCCCAGGTCTCGGGTTGCCCATTATGCACCGCTACTATCTAGTACACCTCCTGCACGGGATGCTTTCAGCGGTCAGACCAGCCGACCAGGTCTGAGCCAGTTTTAGCAGCCACATCCTCCTAGTGCTTGTTTTGATGTGGTGATACTCGTCATATAGAAAGGGACTACCCTAGACTCAAGAGGGGTGCACCTCCACAAACTACTCAGTCTTCACATATTTCAAATGTTCCCCAGACTTCGCAGGTCGTAGTTACCGCACCAGTTGCCTCTCCACCTGCACAGCCAGCTAGGGGTAGAGGTCAGGCGAGTAGGGGTCACCCTAGAGGGGGAGGCCTGACGAGGGCAAAACACACACTTAAATTTTGCTCTCTAATCAAATATAGTATAGTATAATATGGTATCCACAAGGATTGGATTTAAATACTATTCTCATAGTTTCTAGCTTGGTTGCTATCCAAGATGATTAACAGTTGAGATTTATAAGATGTCTAACTAAAATTAACTAAGAATATAAATGTATTGACTAATGACAATCGAAACAAGGAATAACAAAGAAGGTTATCAATGTACGGGATCTAACTATAGATAATTCACTTCTAATGTTCAAGTGAGTCTCTCGAATTCACTCAATTATTAGTTCAAACGGTCAGAAAAACTCCTCTCTCGATTAAGTCTTCACCTCACAAGATGAACCGATTTTAGCACGGGAAGATATACCAGAATGCATAGTGGATTGGTTTTTAGGAAAACCTCTTTCGATTATTCTCCTAAGTAGGTTAAATCAATGATTCAACTAGCCTCTTTATTTTACTAAGACGAATTAATGAACTTCACCAACAAAATAATGCAAAGATATCACATGTTGTGTCTCTCTCGATTACATGAACTAGTGAATATAGATGCAACAATTAAATCATCCAAAACGATTCAATACATAAAATTAGAGTTATAATTCACAAACAATCATTAATACACCAAATCAATCAAACCCTAAATGGAATTACTCCATAGATATGGAGAAATTCATCACAGATAAAATTAACGTATAGGAAAACATATATTCAATCCAAACTCTGGTCTTGAGTGAGGAAGGAATGATGAAATCCTTGTGCTTGTATTCTTCCAACTCCACCTTAGCCTCTTTAGGTCCAAAGTATGTCAAAAGTCCAGAAAATAATATTTTTCTATGTATTTATACCAAGCAGAATCGGGACCAGATGAAACCACACTTTCCTAACCGAAATAGGATTTTCACTCTGTAAAAATTGATTTGGCATGCCGCATGGGGCGACGCGCCATGCGTGGAATTAGTGGAGATATCCAAAGACTTAGATATTTTAATTCTGTTGCCTTTTTCTCTTGCCGCGTCGCACCTCTATATTGTTTCTGCTGCCTTACGCTTTAGCTTTTGCAATGTTAAATCCAAATCTAACTTCAATGTGCTTCTTGCCTAACTCTCCATTATCTCTTTCCTTTCCCAATTCTTTGTGTTTGTGTTCTAATATTAGTTTTAATCTTTTGCATGATGCATTTTTCCACTAGCACCTCATTAGTCACGTTAGCTTGCAATATAATTTCATCCATTTGTTAGTGTTTCCTTCTTTTTTCTATGCATACTTAGTTTTCGACCTCTGAATTCGATCCCAGCTTAACCCTTGGACTTCTACACAAACTTCAAATTCCCATTATAATCATTTTAGCTCTAAAAATATCCCTTAGCTCGGCATCATAACCTACAAGGCATAAAACATACAATAAGTGCAAAACACTACCAATTAACACTCAAATACAAATAAAGTGCAGTGAATTAGAGTGCAATAAGTGACTAAAATACACAATTATAGCCTACCATCAACACCCCACACTTATACCATGCTAGTCCTCGAGCAATCAAACAACACTTTATATAGACACGACCTTTTTCAACAACTCTAATAACTCATCATACCAAGAATATTTAAAATAGATTAAGCACAATACCGTAACATCCTCGCCTCAAGATTTGACTCAAAAGCACTACGTATTTTTCACAACCCACTCACTTACTCTAACACAGAGGTCAACGACATTACCTTTCCTTCATGAATCAAGTTCTCTCACACAACAATAGAGAGTAGATCTACACATAATAAAATTTAAGGACAATCAGGAACTCAAGACAGAAATAATTCACTCACTCTCAAAAAATAACATTCATATGCCACAAACGTTGTACCATAGGCTTTCCCTTAGTGTACTACTCTACTAATTGAGCTCATTCAGTCAAGGATCAAGTAGGACTTTAATTGGTTGAAATGTAGGTTGCAGGATGGGTAAGATACATTTAGATATAAGAGTGACTACACCTCCCTAAGCACTTTAATACATACAATTAACCATTCAAAACCACACACTTAAGTCAAACCATAACTCCATCTTCACATTAATATACATTAAGGAATAAAACCCTACTTCTTTAAACACAAATACATCAAAAGTCACCACTATCAAGGAATATTTTTCACAATCGTACAATCATTATTTTTTTCTTTTCTTTTTCAATTCACATGGCTCTTACTTTTTCAAAACAGTCCTTTCTACTTATTTCAATAGTTCCACTCAAAATCCAAACCAACACCCCAAAATTTAACTTTTACAAAGTTCATAGCAACTTCAAGTGCTCACGATAGGTAAAAGGTTCAAATAGATGATCAATCCAAACAAATGGGTAAGGCTCGTAATGTGGTTCCCAATAAATAGGATTAAAGGCTCAAAGGGGTTAACTAAGAAACATACTAATTAGGTGGGTAAATGCATATAACTAGCTCAACAAAGAAACGCCTATATAACTTCTAAGAGTGAATAAAACTACTATTTCTCTTTGCAAACACACGGGGAAAGTTATAGACATGAAAAGCAATGCACATCATACACAAAACTTCACACACACATGGCACATAACTCACTCTAGACAAAGTAGTTAAGCAAAGTTAAGATCATACACTTTAAGGTACTTATACAAAAGTCAAAAACTAAGCCTAAGTGTCACAACTAAAATACTCATTATTCTCAAGGTATAATAAAGGAAAGAGATATTGCCTTCAATTGAAATCATAGCACAAGGTTTCTTACTCCTAACAAAAATAAAAACTAACTACACCCGGTTCAAACAAAACCCCTGAAAAAGAACCGCGGCACAAAGAAAACCCATGGGGGACTTGTTACACTACCTACCAATAGAAAATATTTTTATCTTTTTTCTTTCGACTTTAATCCCTCAAGAAACCAGTCGATGATATTCATCGTCTGAAAAAATCAAAAAATTTAAAATTTTTATGTTTTTTTAAACAAATTTCTATCTCTAACTACTACAACTAAGCAAAAAGAAAACTAATACACATACAAACATACATCCCCCACCCCAAACATTAAGTTGTGGCATGTCCCCATGACATATAATTAAAAAGAATAAGGTAAAGGAAACTTCCCTGAATATCTAGTCGGGGTCTGAGTCGAAGTCGGGCTCCATTCCTCGTGCCCAAACTAATGCACACATCCATGCAGACAACTTCTTCTCAGCCTTCCTTGGGTGCAACCCACACTTATCTTTCTCTCTCACCACAGCCTTCTCTTTATGCCCTTCACTTTCCACTCAACACTCACATCTGGTTTGTCCTTTTGTGCCCCCTTTGTTACATTCATCTCAAAAGTCACAGTCTCCTCACCCACTCTAAGCATGAGTTTTCTCTCGTGTATATATAATACAGCTCTACCCATCGCTAAGAATGGTCTTCTTATGATGAGAGGGACCTCCTTGTTTTCCTCCATATTCACAACTATAAAATTCATGGGAAATACGAACTTATCCACTTGAACTAACACATCTTCTACTATCCCCTCGGGTATTATAGTCATTTGGTCTGCCAGGTGCAAAGATATGGATGACGACCTTATCTCTCCAATATCCTTCTCCAGTTTCCTATAAATAGATAGAGACATTAAATTAATCGAGGCACTAAAATCACATAATGATTTATCAAAATGAATAGTTCCTATAGAGTAAGGTATAGTAAAACTCGTTGGATCTCCATACTTTTATGGGAGTTTGTTTTGCAATATCGTGCCGCAATGCTCTATGAGATTGACCACTGAGGTTTCCTCTATCCTCCTCTTCTTTGTAAGGATCTCTTTCAAGAATTTGGCATAAGCAGGCATTTGAATGGTAAGTTTACATGAACCTATTTCAGCATATCTAGAAATCTCCCAAACTGCTTGTCTAGCTTTTCTCTACTTTGTTTTTGATGAAAGGGTTGAGCAGGCATATACTTTCTCTCCTCGGGTTCCTCCCTTATTGAGTTTTCATCCTTCTTTTTCTTCTCAGCTTTCATCTATCCTTTCTTCTTCTTATAAACTTCACTTTCCAGCTTCTCCCCACTTTCATTTTCAAGTGTCACATCATTTTGGATTGGGGTGAGATATTTCAACACTTTCCCACTTCTCAGATTCACAACATTCACTATTTCTTTGGGATTTCTTTCAGTATCAGCCGAGAGGGTTCCTAGAATCCTCTCAGATAATAGAGTGGCTAGCTGCCCAACATGTCTTTCCAGGTTTCGAAAACCAATGCCTAATTCTTTGATAGTTGTTCCATGTTCCCGTATATATGCAATATGAGTTTCAGTCCTCTCATCAATTTTCAGAATGAAGACCTTCATGAGATCTTCTATGCCATACTGAATGGGCTGTTGGGGCTGAAATTACTTCCTCTGCTGATTTTGGAATGCTGGAACTCCTTGTCCCTGGGGCCTAGAGTTATTTTGTTGCCATGCATTTGCAGTACCCCCAGGTGAACTCCATGAAAACCCAAGGTGCCTCTAACCCATTGCATTAAAATTGTAGTTTACCACAACATTCACTTCCTTGGTTGAGGCTTGACACTCATGAGTAGGGTGTCCTCTTCCAGATATATCACAAGTTGCATGAGCTCACTTTGTATTGAGGCTAAGGTCACCTTTCGTATTTCTTTATCCATAGCATCAAGTTATACTTGCATAGATGTATTAGCATCAACTTGGTGAACACTAGTTGATCTTCTTCTTTCAGCACTCTCAGAGGGCCACTTATTAGCATCTTTATATAACTCATGAAGAATTAAAACTATTTCCTATGGAGTCTACTTCATCAAAGGGCCTCCAACTACATTGTTCAATGTTCTATGCGAGGCCGACGCCAATCCTTCCCTAAAATCATGGAGTTGCATCCAAAGTTCAATTACGTTATGTTGACACTTTCTAACTATCTCCTTAAACCTCTCCCATGCTTCAAAAATAGTTTCAGTCTCTTTCTGGCAAAAGTTATGAATTTCTCTTCTAATATTTCCCGTCTTAGCCGAGGAGAAATATTTATCAAGGAATTTTCTAGTCATCTCCTCCCAAGTTCCGATCGATCCACTAGGCAAACACTGAAGCCACTCCTTAGCATCACCTTTAAGTGAAAAGGGGAATGGCCTTAATTACACTGCATCTTGTGACACCCCATTGTATTGAAAGGTATTCATAATCTCCTCGAAGTTCATTAGATGTGTGTTTGGATTTTCGTTTGGCTTTCCTCTGAAGACACAATAATTCTGAAGGGTTTGAAGCAACCCTTGCTTCAACTCGAAATTGTTTGTTACAATTGGAGGTGATCTAACACTGGATATTCCTTAATTGTAGACCGGTCTAGCATAATCTCCTAGTGGTCTCCCAGGCTGGGAGCTATATTTATGAACTGTTCTGTAGCCAAGGGTTGATGCTGATTAAGTCTGTGACCCCTCTCTTCTTCATAGATGTTCTGCGCATCTCTAATAGATGCCTCCTCGGCATCCCGTTCTCGTTGTTGGGCTGCCTCTTTTGCAGCCAAATCTACATTTTTATCACCATTTCGGGCCATAGTTTCTTAGGTTGAGGATTGCCCAACCTTTTCTAGATTCTCGGTGAGATCTTTTTTCTTCCTCAGTTGTCGCAGTTTTGTTTCTAACTCTGGCTCGTATAGTAGCACTACTTTTGCAAAAGCTCGAGTCATGCACCAATCTTGACCTATAACTTGCGCACAACTAAAGAACACCAAACATAAAAAGGGAAAAATAAAATAAATAAAAAATTCTTGAATTAGCACTACAAATTATTTCAAACACTATTGATTACCAATCCCCGGCAACGATGCCAAAATTTGACGAGCGCAAAACACACACTTAAATTCTGCTCGCTAATCAAATATAATATAGTATGTATCCACAAAGATTGGAATTAAACAGTATTATCATAGTTTCTAGCTTGGTTTCTATCCAAGATGATCAACATTTGAGATTAATAAGATGTCTAACTAAAATTAACTAAGAAACTAAAGCTATTGACTAATGGCAATCGAAACAAGGAATAAACAAAACAGGTTATCAATAGGAGAAGATAGGGTTTTGATAGGATAGGTGCAAGATAATTATTTAGAATCTAACTCTAGATAATTCACTTCTAATGTTCAAGTGAGTCTCTCAAATTCACTCAATTATTAATTCAAACGTTCAGCAAAAGCTCCTCTATCGATTAAGTCTTAACCTCACAAGATGAACCAATTTCAGCGCGTGAAGATATGCTAGAATGCATAGTAGATTGGTCTTTAGGAAAACCTCTTTCAATTATTCTCCTAACTAGGTTTAATCAATTATTCAACTAGTCTCTTTCGATTGCTTAGAAGAATTAATGAACTCCACCAACAATATAATGCAAAGATATCTTAAGTTATGCCAACTCCTCCTTAGCCTCTTTAGGTCCAAAGTATGTCAAAAGTCCAGACAATAATATTTTTTCATGTATTTATACCAAGCAGGGTCGGGCCCAGATAAAACCACCCTTTCCTAGCCAAAATAGGATTTTCACTCTGTAAACATTGCACAGGCGCACCACATGGGGCGACGCGCTGCGCGGGGAAGTAGTGGGGATATCCAAAGACTTAGAAATTTTCACTTTGCTGCCTTTTTCTCTTGCCGCGTCTCACCAAACGACACACGGTGCGTTGCACCACAGTATTGTTTCTGTTGCCTTACGCTTTTGCTTTTGCAATGTTAAAGCCAAATCTCACTTCAATGTGCTTCTTGCCTAACTTTACATTATCTCTTTCCTTTCCCAATTCTTTGTGTTTGTCTTCTAATATTAGCTTTAATCTTTGCATGATGCATTTTTCCACTAGCACCTCATTAGTCACGTTAGCTTGCTGCATAATTTCATCCATTTGTTAGTTTTTCCTTCTTTTTTCTACGCCTACTCAGTTTTCGACCTCTGAAATCTATCCCAGCTTAGCCCTTGGACTTCTACTCAGACTTCAAAGTCCCATTATAATAAGTTTAGCTCTAAAAATATGCCTTAGCTCGTAATCACAATCTACAAGGCATAAAATACACAATAAGTGCAAAATACTACGAATTAATACTAAAACACAAATAAAGTGCAGTGAATTAGAGTACAATAAGTGACTAAAACATGCAATTATAGCCTACCATCAAGGCCAGGCCAGACTCTATGCTTTTTTGGGTAGGACGAAGGCGGTTACACTAGACGAGTTATCACATGTATTGTTCCAGTTTGTCATAGAGATGCATGAGTCTTATTTGATCCAGGCTCCACTTATTCATATGTATCGTCTTACTGTGCTCCGTATTTGGGTATATCTCGCTATTCCTTGGGCTCTACTATTTATGTGCCCATGCCTGTGGGGCGATTCTACTGTTGTTGAACGTGTGTACCGGTCGTGTTTAGTTGTTATTGGTCGTTTTGAGACTAGATTTGATCTATTGTTGCTCAGTATGTTAGACTTTTATGTTATATTGGGCATGGACTGGTTGTCTCCCTATCATGTTATTCTTGATTGTCACACCAAGACGGTGAGTTGGCTATGCCAGGTTTACCGCGGTTGGAATGGAGGGATACCTTGGATTATGTTCCTAGTAGGGTTGTGTCCTTTATTAAGGCACATCGGATGGTTAGGAAGGGGTGTGATGCATACCTGGCCTTTGTGAGAGATTCCAGTGTTAATACTCCTACCATTGTGTCAGTTCTGGTAGTGAAAGACTATCCAGATGTATTTTTTGCAGATCTTCCAGGCATGGCACCTGATAGGGATATCGATTTTCGTATTGACTTGTTGCCAGGAACTCAGCCCATTTCTATTCCGCCATATCATATGGCCTTATCGGAGTTGAAGGAGTTAAAGAAACAATTGTAAGATTTGCTTAATAAGGGTTTCATTCGGCCTAGTATGTTACCACTACAAGAAATCATGGACATGACGACATTTATTTTGTGTCATTTGATGTAAATGTCGGAAAATATATAATTTCCTGACATTTTCTTAAAAAATGTCATAAAACAGTGACATTTGGTGAAAAATGTCAAAAACTATTGCGACTATTAACTTAAATATCATTTATTAGATGGCAATTAATTATACTTTTAATTTTAATGTCATCATATCACTCAACATTTGGAGGGAATAGTCACTACAAAATAGTAATAATTAAAATTAAAACATAATTTATTCCCTCATATTCCCTCCACTAAGACCAACTCCAATCCTTGCCTCTATTTTCTCATCCAAAATGGAGTAAAGTTACTCCAACCATTACTCCATTATTTACTCCAAAAAAGAACATTCCATTTTATATTATTCTCTCTCTCCAATATTATACTATTATCTTTTATTTAAATTTTATTTTCTTATTTCTATTAAAGAAATTCTATCTTTTTTTCTTTTTTACATATTCATCACATATAATTTAATATAAAATTATTTTATACCATAATATAATTTATAAGCAAATATTATAGATTATATATTGTCACCACCCAATTTTATAATAGGCTGTGATGGCGCCTAACGCCGCCGCTAGGCAAGCTAACTGTGAACTAGTCACGTGATTTCTCTTTTTAACAAATTCTTTTTCAAGTAATTAAACTTTATTTAATTTAAAAAGAATTTGAGAAATAACATATCTAAAATAAATAACACGAAAGCAACTGTGTGCAACCATAGTCATAGAATAAAACCAAATCTGCAAGTCTTTTAGTGTGTGCCAAGACTTGGTATCACAAGTGTATGAGCATCTAGTAGAATATACAAAAGAATACTAGTCTACTGTCTGAAGTGAAATAGACAGAAAAATACAATCAAAGAAAGACTCTGACTGCTGCAGAACGGGCTCAGAAGGCAGCTCACCGTGAAGCCTCGAAGTGGTAATCAAGTGCGTGCGCCGGACTGATATCCAGATGTACCTGCCTCAGATCATGCACATGTAAGTGCAGAAGTGTAGCGTGAGTACATAAACAACATGTACCCAGTAAGTATCCAGTATAACCTCATAAAAGTAGTGACGAGGGGTTGACTTTGACACTTACTATGGCCTAACAATAGTATGCCAAAATTTACAAATAAGCATGGATTTCGTGAATAATACTGAAAACTCAATAACAGGAAATAATAAATAATTCTTTCACAAGTACTAAGTCCCGAATTTATTTTCATCATTTAACAATTTATATCTCAAGCCAATGAAGCAATATCAATTATAAATAATTCCAAAGATGTATCATGCGCAAATTATGCCGAGGTCGTATGGCCCGATCCAACATAATATTTAAATTGTGCACTGCCGAGGGTCGAACGGCACGAACCATAGATGCATCTATCTGCTACCGAGGCGTTCGGTCCGCTCCACAAATAGAAAATATTTTAAGGAAAACCAAATTCTCAATAACAGTCAAGTATTCCATTCACAACTTCAAGTAAGTGAAATTCAATTCTTTTATTAGGTTTCAAAAGACTTAAAGCAATTAAGTTAACAAGTAGGGTACAAACATTATAAGTATAGAATGATATGGGTCCTAGACTACCCGGACAATAGCATAATTAGTAGCTATGTACGGACTCTTATCATATCGTGCGTACATAACCCTCACAAATAGAAGAACATTTTAATTCAATTCACCTATGGGGTTAATTCCCTCTTACAAAGTTAGAAAAGAGACTTACCTTGTCTCAAGCCTACTTCTGATGTAAGATTTGTGCTCAAACCCTCAATTTGGTGCCAAAATGACTCGAAACTAGTCAAATGTTATATAAAATAGTCAATATAGGCTAAAAAGTTCATATTCTAACTATTAAAGGGATTACCCAATCCTAATTGAAGAATTCCCAAAATTCACCCCCGGGCCCACGTGCCTGGATTCTGGAAATGTTCGAAGAAAATTGTTACTCATATCCTCATGAACTCAAATATATGATTTTTGCTAAATTCAACTACCAATTTCGTGTTCAAATCCCATTTTTGTCTAAAACCTAGGTTTTTCATCTAAACCCTTGATTTCACCAATTTTTACATGTTAATCTACCAATAATCTATGTATTTAACTCATGTTGGGTAGAAATTACTTACCTCAAAGTGCTAGGTGAAAACCCCCTTCCAAGAGCTCCAAAAATCGCCCAAGAGATGAAAGAAAATGAGCTAAATGGCCTAAGTCCCGCATTTAATAGAGTTGTGCCCATGTCTCATATGTCCCATTTGCGACCTAATTTGCAAATGCGACAAATCCATCGTAAATGCGAAGCTTGGCTTCTATTGCCAAGGTCGCAAATGCGACCAAGGAGTCGCAAATGCAGACACTGTTGAGATCGCAAATGAGACCAAAGTGTCGCAAATGCGAACACTGCCTAGATTCTTTGCAATTGCAAAGACTTCCTTGCAAATGCGAGGTTCGCAAATGCGAACAAATTCTCGCATTTGCGAGACCTGCAATAGCTGCCAAGAAACACTAGAAAACTAAAGTTTTTCTCATCCTCCTAAACATCCGAAACTCACCCGAGCCCTCGGGGCTCAACACCAAATACCCACACAAGTCTAACAACATCATACAAACTTGCTCAAGTGATCAAAGTACTGAAATAACATCAAAAACCACGAATCGGACGCCATAACACATGGATTAACTGATGAACTCAAAAACTTCTAAAAATACTTCCGCGCGTCTGATTCCTATCAAATCAACTCGGAATAACACCAAATTTTGCGTGCCTGTATTAAATGACATTACGGACCTACTCCATCTTCCGGAACCAGAATCCAAACCCGATATCAAAAAGTCCACCCTCGTTCAAACTTTCCAAAACTTCAAATTTCCATTTTTTGCCAAATGACCCTGTAACAACCTACGGACCTCCAAATCCACTTTGGGACGCAACCCTAAGTCCAGAATCATCATACAGTGATATTTCCAGGCTAGAAATCCCAAATGGAAGTCTATAATGTAAGTTCCACTTTAACCCAAACTTATGAAATTCGCCCAAAATGCCAACTTTCACTATTAGGCGCCGAAATGCTCCCGGGTCATCCAAAACCCGACCCCAGCATACGTCCAAGTCCGAAATCATCATACAAACCTATTGGAACTATCAAATCCTGATTCCGAGATCGTTTACTTAGAACGTTGACCGAAGTCAAACTTAGCCTTTTAAGGCCAACTTAAGGAGCCAGGTGTTCCGATTTCAATCCGAACCCTTCCAAATCCCGAACTAACCATCCTTGTAAGTCATAAAACAGTAAAAGTACATACGGGAAGTCTTATTTAGGGGAACGGGGTTCTAGAAGGCAAAACGACCGGTCGGATCGTTATATTTTTCACATTTTAAATAAACTTTCGTCCTCGAACGTGTTTAGAATCATACCTAGACTGCTGAATAAGTGTGGATATTTGCTCCGCATGTCTTCCTCGGCCTCCCAAGTCACTTCCCTGACTGGTTGGCCCCTCCACTGGACTTTTACCACAAAAATCTTCTTGGACCTCAACTGGCAAACCTGCCCATCCACAATGGCAACTGGCTCCTCCTCATAACCCGTGCTCTCATCTAACTGAATCGTGTTGAACTCTCGATAGACCGGGAGGTAAGGCACACTCATAAGAAACCTCCCCAACTCATCTTAACACTTCAAATGGGCCTATAAACCTTGGGCTCAACTTTCCCTTCTTCCCTCATCTCATAATCCCCTTCATCGGCGAGACTTTCAAGAGAACCTTCTCGCCCACCATAAATGATAAATCATGCGCCTTCAGATCCGCGTAACTATTCTGTCTGGACTGTGTCATGTGAAGTCGCTCCTAAATTAACTTTACCTTTTCCAAGGCATCCTTCACCAAATCAGTATCATATAACCTAGCCTCGCCGGGCTCAAACCACCCGATGGGAGAACGCCATCGCCTACCATATAAATCCTCAAATGGAGCCATCTCGATGCTGGACTGATAATTGTTGTTATAAGCAAACTCAGCCAAAGGCAAGAAATGATCCCACTGACCTCCGAAGTCAATCACACATACCCTGAGCATATCCTCCAAAATCTAAAATGTCCGCTCCGACTGCCCGTAGGTTTGCGGATGAAAGGTTGTGCTGAGCTCTACATGGGTCCCCAATTCACTTTGTACTACTCTCCAGAAATGTAAAGTAAACTGAGGGCCTCTATCTGATATGATGGAAATTCGCACACCGTGCAACCGAACTATCTCCTGAATATAAATCTGGGCCAACCTCTCTAAATTATATGTCGTCACAACAGGAATGAAGTGTGCCGACTTGGTCAATCTGTCAACAATGACCCAAACTGCATAGAACTTTCGCAAGGTACGCGGCAACCCAACTACAAAATCCATAGTAATGTCCCACATCCACTCAGGTATAGTCATCTGCTGGAGTAGGCCACCTGGCCTCTGGTGCTCATACTTAACCTGCTGGAAATTTAGGTACCTAGCTACATACTCAACTATGTCTTTCTTTATCTGCCGCCACTAATAATGCTGCCTCAGGTCGCGATACACCTTTGTAGCGCCTAGGTGAATGGAATATCGAGAAGTATGTGCCTCCTCTAAAATTCTCTCCCTCAAGCCATCGACATTAGGAACACATAGACAACCCTGGAGTCGCAGAACACCATCCTCGCCGATAGTAACCTCTTTGGCACCGCCCTATCGTACCGTCTCTCTAAGGACCAACAAGTGTGGATCATCAAGCTGTCAAGCCTTCATCTGCTCCAATAGTGAAGAGTGGTAAATGACGCATGCAAGAACTCGGCTGGGCTCTGAAATATCCAACCTCACAAGTTTGTTAGCTAAGTACTGAATGTCCAAATCTAGTGGCCGCTCCTCTGCTGAAATAAAGGCCAAGCTACCCATACTCTCTGCCTTTCTGCTCAAGGCATCCGCGACTACATTTGCCTTACCCGTATGATAAAGAATGGTGATATCATAATCCTTCAGTAACTCAAGCCATATGCGCTGCCTCAAATTGATATCCCTTTGTTTGAACAAATGCTGCAAGCTGTGATGATCAGTGTAAACCTCACAGGACACCCCGTAAATATTATGCCTGCAAATCTTAAGAGCATGAACAATCGCGGCCAACTCCAAACCGTGCACAGGATAATTCTTCTCATGGGGCTTTAGTTATCGTGAAGCATATGCAATAACTCGCCCCTCCTGCATCAATACACAACCCAAACCAACGCGTGAAGCGTCGCAATATACAGTATACATCGTCGAGTTGGAAGGTAACACTAGACCTAGTGTTGTAGTCAAAGCTGTCTTGAGCTTCTGGAAGCTCACCTCACAATCATCGGACCAATGGAACGGAGCACTCTTCTGGGTCAATCTAGTCAAAGGTGCTGCAATAGATGAGAAGCCCTCCACAAATCGGCGATAATAACCTGCTAAACCCAAGAAGCTCCCGATCTCAGTCGCTGTAGTAGGA
Source organism: Nicotiana otophora (assembly GCA_000715115.1). Taxonomy (NCBI): domain Eukaryota; kingdom Viridiplantae; phylum Streptophyta; class Magnoliopsida; order Solanales; family Solanaceae; genus Nicotiana; species Nicotiana otophora. Next base: position 81,231 of record AWOL01S0060239.1, read on the forward strand.
CAAGGCCAACTCTGAACTACCTTAATCTTCTTGGAATCCACCTTAATACCCTCGCCTAATATTACATGCCCCAAGAATGCTACAGAATCTAGCCAAAACTCACACTTGGAGAACTTAGCATATAGATTCTGCTCCCGCAAGGTCTGAAGCACCACTCTCAAATTTTGATTGTGCTCCTCCATGCTACGTGAGTAGATAAATGTCATCAATGAACACAATGACAAATGAATCAATATATGGCCTGAACACCATGTTTATCAAATCCATAAACGCTGCTGGGGCGTTAGTCAAGCCAAAGGACATCACTCGAAACTCATAATGGCCATATCTAGTACGGAAAGCAGTCTTCGGAACATCCGAGTCCCGAATCTTCAACTGATGGTACCCCGATCTCAACTCAATCTTTGAGAACACCCTAGCACCCTGCAACTGGTGAAACAAAACCTCAATACGGAGCTACGGGTACTTGTTCTTGATGATGACCTTGTTCAACTGGCGGTAATCAATGCACATCCGCATAGTCCCATATTTATTCTTTACATATAAGAGTGGTACACCCCAAGGAGATGCACTTGGTCTGACAAAACCCTTTACTAGAAACTCCTCAAGTTGTTCGTTCAACTCTTTCGGAGCCATGCGGTACGGTGGGATAGATATAGGCTGGGTACCTGGAGCCAAGTCAATACAAAAATCGATATCACGGTCTGGTGGCATGACTAGAAGATAAGAAGGAACACATCGGAGAACTCCTAGACTACTGGCACCGAATCATTCGTCGGGGTCTCTACGGTAGTATCCCGAACATAAGCTAGATAAGCCAAACAACCCTTCTCAACCATATGTCAAGCCTTCAGAAAAGAGATAACCCGACTAGATGTACTAATAGATGAACACTTCCACTCCAATCTAGGCATCTCTGGCATCGCCAAGGTAACAGTCTTGGCATGGCAATCAAGGATGGCGTGATATGGTGATAGCCAATCCATGCCCAGGATAACCTCAAAGTTGATCATATCAAACAACAGGAGATCCGCTCTAGTCTCATAACCACAGAATGTGACCACGCAAGACTGATAGATCCGATCTACAACAACAGAATGGCCCACATGAGTGGACACATCAACAGGTGTACCCAAGGACTCACGAGGAATATCCAGGAAATAGGCAAACAGAGATGACAGATATGAATAGGTAGATCCTGGATCAAATAATACTGAAGCATCCCTACCGCAGACAGAAATAGTACCTGTGATCACGGATTCTGAGGCCACTGCATCTGGTCTGGCCGAAAAAGCATAGAACCTAGCTCGAGCACCGACTGGCTGGCCTTTGCCTGTTTGAATAGTAGATGGCTGACCTCCCCCTGCCTGGCCTCCACCTCTAGGACGGCCCCTACTCGCCTGCCCTCCGCCTCTTGGCAGCCGAACGGCTGGCACTGAAATCATGGGCTGATGACCCTGCTGTACTACCTTGCCCAGAAGACTGGGGCAGAACCTCCACACATGACTGGGATCCCCGCACTTTAAACAACCTTTCGGTACGGTGATCTGATGTCCTGAAGTCTGACACTGGTGGCCTGAATACCCACTGGAAGAACCCTAAATGGCTGGTGGGTGGTAAGAACTCTCTGGCATGGTACTGAAATACGTGCGGGAAGAACCCTAAATAGTAGGCGAGCGATAAGAACTCTCCGGTATGGCACTGAAATATGGTCACACTTGAGCACCCTGAGGAGGCGCCGGTACTAGATATGTGGGCCTACTAGGCTGACCCCTCACGAACTGACTTCTGCCCCCTAGCTGGGGCACCTCTAAACTCTCCGGAATAACGGACCCTCTTGTCCCGCTGCATCTGCTCTCTACCCCTCTGACAGTAACCCTCAATCCTTCAAGAAATATCCACTACTAGCTGATAGGAAGTCCCCATCTCAACCTCCAAGCCACAGTAGCCTGAATACCTGAGTGCAACCCCGCATCAAACCTACGCACTCACTCCGCCTCAGTATGAAGTATCATAAGTACATGGGGAGACAACTCATAGAATCTCGCCTCATAATCGGTCACTGACATCTGACCCTGCTGGAGCTGCTCTAACTGAAACCACAACTCTTCCCTCTGAGAGGGTGGAATATACCTGTCCAATAATAGGCGTTTAAACTGGTCCCAAGTCATGGTAAGAGAACCTACTGGTCTGCCAAGAAGATAAGACTGCCACAACCTACGGTCCCTGCCCTCCAGCTGGAAAGTAGTGAAATCTACCCCGTGGGACTCCAATATCCTTATGTTGTGCAGTCTGTCCCTGCACCGATCAATGAAGTCCTCGGGATCCTCATGTCGCTCACCTCCGAAGACAGGAGGGTGTAGCCTAGTCCATCTATCCAATAGCTTTTGCGGCTAGACAGCCGCAGCTAACCTAGACTCAGGTGTCGCTGCTGTATCTTGCTGGGCACCGCCCACGGGTAGTGCACTCGGGGTCTGATATATAGCAGTTGCATGCCGTGGAGCCTGAGCAGTAGAGGTCTGTGCTCCTCTTCCCACCTGAGATATGGCTGGGTTTGTTGGAAATAAACCAGCCTGGATCATAGAATCAATGAACCATAGCATATGACCCATAACCTTCTGAAAGCCCGGTGCTGATGTGAAATCGCCCGGGATTTGCTCTGCTGCGGGAACCTTGCCCTGCTCCTCAATACTGGGGTCCTACACTGGATCTGCTGGTGGTGCAACTGGGGAAACTCTGGGACATCCTCGTCCCCTACCTCGGGTGGGTACCCTCCCCTAGCCTCTGCCTCAACCTATAATAACAGGGGAAGCAGCCTCTACCGGGTCAGGAACGTCTGTCGTGCGCGTTCTCACCATCTGTGAGAGAATAAGAGGAAGAAACTTAGTACACCATCAACTGCATGATAGAAGATGAATAAAGATTAGTTTCCTAACACCCTATAGCCTCTTGAAGATAAGTACGGACGTCTTCGCACCGATCTGCAAGACTCTATTAGGCATGCCCATAACTTGTAAGACCTACGTGAACCTAGTGATCTGATACAATGTTGTCACGACCCAATTTCATAATATGTCATGATGGCGCCTAACGTCGCCGCTAGGCAAGCCAACTATGAACTAGTCATATGATTTCCTCTTTTTAACAAATTCATTTCCAAGTAATTAAACTTTCCTTAATTTAAAAAGAATTTGAGAAATAACAGATCTAAAATAAATAACACGAAAGCAACTGTGTGCAACCATAGTCATATAATAAAACCAAAACCACAAGTCTACTAGTGTGTGCCAAGACCTGGTGTCATAAGTGTATGAGCATCTAGTATAATATACAAAAGAATAATAGTCTATTGTACGAAGTGAAATAGACAGAAAAATACAATCAAAAAAAGACTCTGGCTGCTGCAGAACGGGCTTAGAAGGCAGCTCATCATGAATCCTTGAAGTGGTAATCAAGTGTGCGCACCGGACTGATATCCAGATGCACCTGCCTCAGATCCTGCATATTTAAGTGCAGAAATATAGCGTGAGTACATAAACAACATATACCATGTAAGTAACCAGTCTAACCTCAAATAAGTAGTAACGAGGGTCGACCTTTCCACTTACTATGGGCTAACAATAATATGCCAAAATTTACAAATAAGCATGGATTTCGTGAATATTACTGAAAACTTAATAAGAGGAAATAATAAATAATTCTTTCACAAGTACTATCCGAATTTATTTTCATCATTTAACAATTTATAACTCAAGCTAATGAAGCAATATCAATTATAAATTATTCCAAAGATGTATCATGCGCAAATTATGCCGAGGTCGTACGACCCGACCCAACATAATTGCAACGACCCAGCCGGTCGTTTCGCGAGTTATAGTCTCATTTTTCCTATTTCTACTTATTTATGTGTTATTCAGCTATATTAGGTTATATCGGGTTAGTTGGTTCGCGACCGTAGTGGTTTCAGAGTGAATTGAGACACTTAGTCTCTTAATTAGAAACTTAAGTTGGAAAAGTCAACCGGATATTGACCTATGTGTAAACAATCTCGGATTTGATTTTTGATGGTTCTGTTAGCTCCGTTAGGTGATTTTTCACTTAGGAGTGCATCCGGAATGTGATTGGAGGTCCGTGGTAGAATTAGGCTTCAATTAGCAAAATTTGGAAATTTGGCGATTTCGGTCGGCAATGAAAAATTTGATATCGGGGTTTGAATGGAATTCCGGAAGTTGGAGTAGGTTTGTAGTGTCATCTGTGATGTGTGTGCAAAATTTGAGGTCATTCGGACGTGGGTTAGTTGGTTTCGGCATCGGTTGCCGAATTTGAAAATTTTGAAGTTCTTAGGCTTGAATCCGAGGGCAATTTGATGCTTTGATGTTGTTTTGAGTGATTCTAAGGTTTGACTAAGTTTATATTTTGATATATGACTTGTTTGTATTTTTGGTTGAGGTCCCGAGGGCCTCGGGGTGATTCCGGGTGGTTAACGAAGTTGTCGAAGTTGGAAAATGCAGCTGAAGCTGCTGCTACTGCTATTTTCGCACCTGCGAAAGAAAAAGTCGCAGGTGCGAGGCCGCTGGTGCGCGTGGGGAGTTTGCAGGCGCGGGTAATGCTGGGCTAGGCAGGTTGCGCAGGTGTGAGTTGGAGGTTGCATTTGCGAGCCCGCAGGTGTGAAACCTGGGGCGCAGATGAGGAAAGGGGGATGCTGGGCAGGCTTCGCAGATACGGCGCGCCATGCGCAGGTGCGACGAGTTTGCCGCAGATCCAGAGAATGGACGGATAAGAGAGTTGCGCAGGTGCAGCTCCTTGGACCGCAGTTACGGTCGTGCGGGTGTGAGTAAATGGCCGCAGGTGCGAGAAGCCTGGGCAGAGGGTACATATTGCACACTTCGCGAATTTTGGTGCATTCTTCACCATTTCTATTCGGTTTTGGAGCTTTTGGGAGAGATTTGAAGAGGGAATCATGGGGGTTTTCATTAAGGTAAGTTACGTGAGCCCTAATAATCGTATATATGGTGATTTCCTATTTTCTAATCATGTAATTAGTGAAAAATGAGGGGTTAGGGCTTGGGATTGTTGGAGAAGTTATTTAGGGATTTGAAGGACCAAATGATGTCGGGTTTTGATGAACTTGGTATGGTTAGACTCGTGAGTGAATGAGTTTTCTAGTTTTGTCAATTTTATCGAATTTTGAGACGTGGGCCTGGGGGCCGAGTTTGATCCAATTTCGGGTTTTGGTCTAATTTTGTAGTTTTTCCATTTGAATTCATTCCATCAGCGTATATTGATGGTATTGTACTGATTGTGAATAGATTTGGAGCATTTGGATGCCGAGTCCAGAGGCAAGAGCATTGCGGGGTAGAGATTTGATCGGTTTGAGGTAAGTAACGATTGTAAATCTAATCCTAAGGGTACGAAACCCTGGATTTTGTATCATTCTACTATTTTTAATGATGCACATCTAGGTAACGGGCGTGGGGGAATGCACTATTGGGGATTGTGACTTGGTCCGTCCCGTAGCAACTGTAAAGTTGCATACTTTGTTGAAACTATATGATACTTATATGTTTTAGAAAGAGTTTCTATAAATTGGGTTGAATGCCATGTTTGGGCCTTTTCTTACTATCCTTAAGGGCCTTTTCTTACTATCCTCTCATTGTTTTCGATTGAAAATCTCTACTCAGTCATGGTCCGTCCCGTAGCAACTGTAAAGTTGCATACTTTGTTGAAACTATATGATACTTATATGTTTTAGAAAGAGTTTCTGTAAATTGGGTTGAATGCCATGTTTGGGCCTTTTCTTACTATCCTTAGGGGCCTTTTCTTACTATCCTCTCATTGTTTTCGATTGAAAATCTCTACTCAGTCATGGTTATACTTGTTTACTGCATACTCAGTTTTATGACTATATTTTGAGCCGAACGCCCTGTTTTACTGAAATGCCCGAGTGGCTTGAGAGGTTTATGACTGAGTGAGGCCGAGGGCCAAATTTGTGAGGATATTTATGGGATCGGGTTGCATGCCGTAGCATGTTGCATATTTATGGGATCAGGCTGCACGCCGCAGCATGTTTGATATCGGCCGAGGGCCTGAGTGATTTATGCCATGATTTGGCTTGATATAGCGCTAGGGCTGAAGGAGCCCCTCTGGAGTCTGTACACACCCCAGTGAGCGCAGGGACCTACTGAGTGCAAGTGCTGAGTGCCGAGTGCCGAGTACCGAGCGCCGAGTGCTGAGTGACTGGGAGGCATGAGTGATTGTGAGGTATGCCAGAGTGGCAAAGAGTAATTTTGAGATTTGCCCGAGTGGCACGAGTTACTGTGAGGTTTTCCCGAGGGGCTGTTTATGATTTCATAATTTTGCTCACCTTTGCATTTTTCCTGTGTTGAAAACTGTTGAAAAATATCTGTAAATGATTTTTACTGCAACTCGGTTTAAACGAGATGTTTTGATTCAAATCCAGATTTTAAAAGCATGTGGTATTTTACTAAGATTTCCTGATATGAATGTTATATGCTTTATTGCTCGTCACTATTTCTCAGTCTTTATTTATTGTTGTTACTTACTGAGTTGGCATACTCACGTTACTCCCTGCACCTTGTGTGCAGATTCAGGTGTAGCTGGACACGGTAGTGGTTATTAATTGTTATGGTTGCAGATTTTCTTGGAGATAGCAAGGTAGCTGTTTGGCGATCCCAGCCCATGCTCTTCTCCCTCTTATCTTCCTCTAAGTTGTATTTAGCTATTTTCGAGACTGAGTTAGCCTTGATATTGTTAGACAGATTGTAGTAGATGCTCATGACTAGTGACACCCCGATGTCGGGCTTTTCCTTCTGCACTTTTATTTTGATTGGAACTCCTTTACGAAGGTTTTGTGTTAAATAGCATTACAATTATCCTTGAAATGAAAATATCGGTTCGTTTTGGAAATGAGTAGGCTTGCCTAGTTCCACGATAGGCGCCATCATGACAGGGGTTAGTTTGGGTCGTGACAGATTGGTATCAGAGCCTAGGTTACATAGGTCTCACGAGTCATGAGCGGGTTTAGTAGAGTCTTGCGGATCAGTACGAAGACGTCTGTACTTATCTTCGGGAGGTTGTAGAACCTTTAGGAAACTCCACATTCTTGAATTCTTGTCATGTGAATCTATTGATTCTAGTGACTAAACATCTGTTGTTTCATTCTCTCACAGATGGTGAGGACTCGTGCTACCGGCTAGGAGGGCTAGCCACCAGTACCACTAGCCAGGGCCGCGAGAGGCCGAGGCCGCGGTAGAGGTCGTGACAGGGGCAGAGGTGCAGCCCGTACAGCAGCTGGGGCAGTACCTGCAGATTTACCGGTTGTCCCAGATCAGGACCAGGTTCCAATTATTGATGCACAGGCACCACCTGTGCCTATTGTGATTCCAGGCCTTTAGGAGGCCCTAGCTCAAATTCTGATAGCGTGTACCGGCCTTGCTTAGGCAATCTCTATCTCGACAGCTGTAGTAACTTCTCAGACTCCCATCGCAGTGAGTGGAGGCACTCAGACTCCCGTCGCTAGCACACCCGAGCAGGTTATTCAGGGACTTTAAGCGCCGGAGGCACCACCAGCCCAGCCAGTTGCAGTTGCTCAGGATTATATGGTTCTTGCTATGCCTGAGGATGCTCAGCGTAGGTTGGAGAGGTTTCGGAGACTCCAGCCATCACCTTTCAGTGGCACAAAGAGAGAGGATGCTCAGGACTTTTTGGACAGGTGTCAGAGCATACTCCGTACTGATGGTATTTTGGAGACTTGTGGGGTCTCATTCCCTACCGTTCAGTTTTCTGGGGCTGCACTCAGATGGTGAGAGACTTACGAGAGGCGTAGGCCTGTTGGCGCAGCACCCCTTACTTGGCAGCAGTTCTCCGTGGTCTTTTTGGAGAAGTTCGTGCCTCGATCCCGTAGAGAGGACCTGCGCAGACAGTTTGAGCGACTTTGCCAGGGTGATATGTCTGTGACGCAGTATGAGATGCGGTTCTCCGAGTTGGCCCGTCATGCGTTCTGGTTGGTTCCCATGGACAGGGAGAGGATCATGAGGTTTATTGATGGTCTCACTTATCAGCTACAGTTGCTCATGACCAGAGAGAGGGTTCCGAGTGCTACTTTTGATGAGGTTGTCGACATTGCTCGGGGTCAAGGTTGAATCAGCGGGTTAAGAGGGAGGCCAAGAGGCCTCGTGGTCAGGGTGGATTCAGCGGTGCTCCTTTTGGGGGTCAGTTCCAGCTCGGTAGAGGTCCTCATTTCAGACAGGCTCAGTCAGCTCGGCCATTTCATCGGGGTGCATCATCTGGCCATGGATCTCACAGTTCTCATCAGGGACACTCATCACTTGGTGCCCTTCCAACGCAGAGTTCACCCCGTGCTCCACTTGTTCAGGGCTCTTCCATGCCAGGTTCTTCTACCAGTCATCCCGGTCCTAGGGGTTCCCTTCTGTTTCCGCCACCAGCACCAGGGAGTTGTTTTGAGTGTGGGGAGCTTGGGCATATGTGGAGGCATTGTCCTCATCGTCATGGAGGTCTATCTCAGCAGAGGAGACAGCCTCCGACTTCAACACCAGTTACTTCACCACCCGCCCAGTCAGCTCGGGGTGAAGCTCAGCCAGCTAGGGGTCGCCCTAGATGGGGAGGCAGATCAGGGGGTGGCCAGGACCGTTTCTATGCCCTCCCTGCCAGACCAAACTATGATGACCCAAAATGTCATATTTAAATTTAATAATTAATTATATATTCTAAGACCTCAAAATTACTAATTATCATTCCTCGACTTGCGTGCGCAGTCCTTAAAAGTTTCTGGAAAGTTTTCAGATGAAAAATGGATTAAAATGTGAATTAGATGTTTAAAATATAACTGAGTTGACTTTGGTCAACATTTTGAGAAAACAGACTCGGATTAGTGTTTTGACAGTTCCGATAGGTCCGTATCGTGAATTGGGACTTGGGCGTATGCCCAGAATCAAATGCCGAGGTCCCTAGCCCGAGATATGGAATTTTGATGAAATATTTAAAGTTTAAGTTCAAATAGTGACCGGATGTCGAATTATGTGCAAATTACCCAGGAATAGAATTTTGATGATTCCAACAGCTCCGTATGGTGATTTTGGACTTAGGAGCATGATCAAAAGTTTATTTGTAAGTCCGTAGTGGAATTAGGCTTGAAATGCCGAAAGTTGAATTTTTGCGAAGTTTGACAGAGGGGTTGACTTTTTGATATCGGGGTCGAAATCTGATTCTGAAAATTTTCATAGCTCCGTTATGTCATTTATGACTTGCGTACAAAATTTGAGGCCAATCGGACTTGATTTGATAGGTTCCGGTGTTGTTTGTAGCATTTGAAAGTTTCAAAGTTCATTAGGCTTGAATATATGTGTGATTCGTGATTTTAGCATTGTTTGATGTGATTTGAGGTTTCCAATAAATTCGTATGATGTTTTAGGACTTGTTGGTGGATTGGGTTGAGGTCCTGAGGGCCTCTGGTGAGTTTCAGATGGTTAACGGATCAAATATGGGACTTAGCTGCTGCAATTTTTCTGCTGGAAATGCTGTCAAAATCGGGCTGCCTGACAAAATCGGGCTGCCTGCCAAAATTGAGCTCTCTGACAAAATCGAACTCCCTGTCAAAATCGGACTCCCTGACAAATCGAGCTCCCTGACAAAATCGAGCTCCCTGACAAATCGAGCTCCCTGACAAAATCGAGCTCCCTGACAAATCGAGCTCCCTCACAAAATTGAGCTCCCTGACAAATCGATCTCCCTGACAAAATCGAGCTCCCTGACAAATCGAGCTCCCTGACAAAATCGAGCTCCCTGATAAAATCGAGCTCTATTTATCAGGGAGTCCGATTTTGACAGGGAGCTCGATTTTATC